>PQXI01000218.1:0-57328 GCA_004786145.1 Botrytis paeoniae | reverse complement strand
CTCCCCATTACCACATATGATCGCTGTAGCCCATTCTCTATTGCCTGGTTGTATTGCCTTGCTTCTGCCATTTCGTTCAGCACTAGTTACCACCATTCCAGGGCATATTATACCCATCATAAAGCCTGTTTCATCGAAATTATAGAAATCGCAATCGAGAATATTGTATTTCGCTCGCATATTCGAAACCAGTCGAAACCACTTCTCAATGAGCTTAGGATCTTTGCAGAGAGCCCTCTGAAAGTCATAAACACGACTAAAACGTGTTTTTAATTTGATTCGATGCTTTACGAATCGATACGCCCAGAGCTTCCCAATGCGCTTTGCACCCCTCGATTCAAGAATATGATTCGCCATATCTTCTACATTTCTTAATTTAAATGGAAATCCTCTCATATCCATATCAATTATATATTCAGAAATAATATTCTCTTTTAGTTCTAAAAGATTATAAGATTTAGATCGATATTCGGAACGGGAAGTAATACCATTAATTCTATGCTGTAATGTTGTATTCAAGATATTATATATCTTTGCAACCTTTCGAATACTTATTTTTTTGTCTTTTTGAATAACTTCGATAGCGAGGAGTATACGGGCTTCTTGATTATTCGAATTCATTGTGGATTGTTGATAAAAACGCGTATTGAAAGAGAAAAGAGTGAATTGAGGTGAAAATGACCCGCACACTGATATGACCCGCATACTGATAAATCACGTTATATAAAATGTTACTATATAAGATTATTACCGCCAAAAAAATATCATCAAAAGAATAAGACCCTTATCCTTATGGCTCGCTGCCCTCATGACTCCCTATTAAATCGTTCTGCCTCAACTATAATGAACCCCGGAGGACTAGCAGAGCCTCATTTGATTGATGTTTTCAGAGTACTAGGAGACCGGTGTTTGGGTATCATTGATGAGACTGGCCCTGTGAAACTCAGACTATCTGTACCTGGGACTACAACGGCAATGTAATAATACATGGTGAATCAGAACGTAACAGACGCATGCGACTTTAGTAGCACCCAAGTTGATATTAGAACAGAATGAGTGGAAATCGTCCCTTTATTGACATCCATAAGTATTCAGCCACTTGCTTCTGCGAGAAGATTAATCAATCATATGGAGTCATTTCAAAGTCGTCTACTCCTCACATTGTGCTCTATCAGATGACCACATGTCTGATGACAAGAAAGCTTGCGATGCGATGCAACGCGATGCTTCAGTACACAAACATTCAGAAAACCCTAAGCATCCACTCGAATGCCCCCGAGATTCACACAGGAATAAGTTCATCAAACTATCAAGCCCCAATGTGAACTCTGCTTTCAATATTCCGAGCTACAATCTGACATGGAGACAATGTAAGATCCATTTAGAACCATCATGCACGTTGTCTCTCGAATTATACAGATGCAAAGGTTTACAACTATGCGAACATCAGAACCCATAGCACTGGAACCATAGCCCATGCAAAGGGAATTCCGAGTACAAGTATGAACAAAATAGGGTTTATCAAGTACAGTGCCATTTTTGGAACAAAATGTGTACTGTGCTGCAAATTCTCATGGAAAACAGCCTCGGCCAGTGAAATCTAATCGTCAATTTGATAAATGTAAACACTGTGAAGGTGGAACAAGCAAGGCGAGAGAAAGAGTGAGCAGCGACGGATAAAGATTGCAGAGAGAAACAGGATCAGAGAATCTGAGAGTATATGAGAATGAAAAATTCCAGAACATAACATGGAAAGGGATAAGAAAAGACGAAAGAAATAAATTAATTCAGATTGTGAATATACGATCGAGAAAAGTGCAAATGAGGTAGAGTTTCATCTACATCCCTCTTTTTTTTAATAGTATATATTCATAATATGGTCAAACTGGAATCCTGATAGTCCCGAATTGTCCTAGTACCCATGGTAACATGCTTACATGCCTCTACTCGATTTTAATGGCCAACTTGCCAAAATGTTTCTGGTCCCACATATATTGATAAGCCTCCTTAAGCTCATCCAGTCCGAATACTTTTTCATCGACCACTGGTTTGATTCCATTTGCATCAATCGCCCTGTTCATATCCTCGAACATTTCTCTGCTTCCTACGAGCAAACCTCTAACTGTACAGACGTTTGTCAAACAGCCCAAAAATCCTGGCTCCTTTTCTTTTGCTTGTCCGCCCACAAATCCAATTATACTGATAACGCCGTCGATCTTGATGGCTTTTAGAGATTGTGCCATGGTAGTAGGACCGCCGACTTCGAGAATATGCGATACGCCAGCGGACTTGGGAGTAAGGGATTTGGCATGTGCACCCCATTCTGGAGTGGTCTTGTAATTGATTACGTGGTCGGCACCGAGTTTCTTGAGTGTCGAAGCTTTTGACTCGGAGGAGGTTGTGGCAATTACGGTTGCCCCAGCTGCTTTGGCAAATTGGACAGCGAATATGCTAACACCACCAGTTCCTTGCGTGAGAACCACATCACTAGGTTTCAGCGGCTTTAATCCATATAGAGCATTCCAGGCTGTGACGGCTGCACATGGCAGAGTTGCTCCTTCGAGGTATGAAAGAGAGGAAGGCATGTCTACGAGCCCATTTTCGTTAAAGATACCGTGTTGACGAAGTGTGCCATCCATGGCACCACCCAAGCCACTTTGCATAGATAATTGATCGAGCGAACCACCATAGTGAGTTTGACTGAAAAGAGTAAGGACCTTGGCACCGGGGGTAAATCGAGTTACTTTTGATCCAACAGCAAGAACTTCGCCAGCACCATCAGAGCCGGGAATTATGCCATCTCTGAGTGCAAATGGATATTGGCCCTAAGGAAGAAAATGACTGGTTAGTCTCACCTACAGGGGCAGTGTTACCAAAGACAGCATTGGTCTTGCAAACTTACCTTGGGGATTATCAAATCTCTGTAGTTCAATGAAGCAGCGTGAAATTTCACGAGAACATCGTTGGCACCCAATTCTGGCAGTGTAGCTTGAGTATCATATTTCAAGCTATCAAATCCGTTTAATCCTTCGATTTTCCAAGTTTTGGTAGTTTTGGGGATTGATTGGGACATGTTGATTAGTTTTCAGTGGAATTGTATATGTATATATGTATGGGGGTAAAGTATAAGGTTCAATGGTCTGGGAAATAAAGCTGTTAATGGTGTTAATGTGATAAAGATGTGAGCAGATATATACCGGTACAAAGAAAATGATCGTTGGGATCACCCCGTCTGGGTGGATTGTTAATAATCCACAACCTACTATCTCCTAGTTTGATGATGTAGACGCATCGGAGATATGATTCTTGACCATTGAGATTCTTTGATGGCATTCTCTTTGATGGAGAAGTTTACTCAATCAACAAGAAACTCAAACCGAAACTACAAATCCTTTGATAACTTAGTAATAAGATGGAGAAATTGCCAGATCAGAAACAAAGATTCATCAGCAAAAAATTGAGTCAACATATTGGCCATACGTGTACTGAGTTTCAGGAAGGTTGAAGCAGTATTACATAAGGAAGTTGAATACATCAAAAAGATGGCCATGGCTTGACATGTCTTGGTATCCTTTTGAGGTTATTCCCAGTAATGAAGCATGTTTGATGATGAGAGCGATGACGTCTAGAAGCTGACATATGAGCGAACTAAACTCTATCGAAGATCACATGATCTCAATGGACTACCAATCAATCTTTGTTTTGAGAACCACCTCTAATCTTGGCTCTGACAATGGCTGACAAATGATACAATTTACTCATCACTTTGTAAGCAAATCCCAAATTAACAAAACTTGTTATTCCTTGAAACGGGTTTTAAGTAAGTTACTAGGTATACATCGAACATTGATATTTGTTCTCTATCTGTACACTCATCATACGCACGAGATAATCTTGACCACCTATATCGTATATTTACTACTAGCAGCTACTGCATAACGAGACCTTCATAATTCCCGGAGACTTTGTTCCTAGGCAAGATACTTCAAGTACCTATGAACAGACTTTTCAATTCTCATCATGCTTATCATATTCATCTTCGAAAGAAAAACACTTAAAACACTTAATTTCAGACAAGGTTGACGTTCGGGATCGGGCATACATTCATTATCAATTCGGCTGTACAGTACATGTTCGGCAGTCCCCTTTGATATGATTTCGAGAAATAACATATTCACATGCTTGTTATGAAGCTCAATGCCTTGGAGGTACTACCCCTAGTAACTTTTAAAGTACCTTCCCAAGTAGGTAGGATCTCAATACATTCTAGAATTCAATACCTGTAGGCATAACCATAGAGATTCGGCTCAAGTTAAAGAAGTGAAATTAGGATTGAAGAGATGAGTGTTGGGTTTCAATTTCTAATCGCCTTACAAGCGCCCCAACTGACTGACCTCGCAACATGTGGTTCAGTGATGGCGTTCCTGGCGGCTGACATTTCAATAGGTTCCAAAATTCGCACCGTTAAATCGACTCTCAAAGATCATTCCATCAAGGATGCTGGAAGGATGACTATCCAGAATTACTAAACCTACGTGGTAGAATCGTGGTGGTACCATATACACCTGGTCCAACCTTACAATACTGCGACATTGAGCTCATGTCGACTTCAAATGCAGTACCACATCGCCTGAGTTATTCAGAGTGACACGACATCAGAATTGTCACTCGAGTTGGCATGCCATGTCATGGATATCAGCGTCTGACCTCCAAAAGATATCCCAACACTCATTGTACAATTTTAACAATCTCCCTATGATAGCATCTTTTGCATCGAAAAAAGCGTTTCTGACGGTCTTGTTCAGCATGTTTGTTAACACGTGTGGCTGGGGGGAAATGCATCTTACTTTGTGATCCCACCTCAATTCCATCCTAGTTCCAGAATGGAATGTACTAAGCTATCAAACTGTTTCGAATTCCTCCGATATCAATTTTTCGCCATCGAAGGACCGATATGAGTTTCTACATTGGTAACCATTTTCCGACCCTCCAAATTCGTGTTTGGTGCGATCTAAGATTCAGGTCGTGATTACCATATGTCAAAAAAGCAAGAAATAAGGATCTTCAAGTCAGCTGGTGTTTGAGAGTGAAGAAAGTCAACCAAAAAACATAAAGATTATCAAGCTGTGAGACTTATAGCAAGAGGCTCGTTGATCTGGGGTAACAAGGTAGAAAAAAGTGCGGGAACATCGGCCCATTCACCACAGCGCTTCTCTCACGGTGCAGGTTTCACGTGGAATAATCGGAGACTTTTCCGTGGTTTTAATGTTCAATATTGGTCAACTTGTCCCTGGAAAATCAATATATCAGTACACGGGTCCAGACATTTCTTTTACTCATGATTCGACAACCTCACGACGCACTTATGAATTTAGGGTTCGGAAAAAGGGGTCCCCGGGATAGTCTCAATGTATGATAATGGCACGTATATTTTCATCTGGATAACCTTAGTATATCGCGCCAGCCTTAAGATTTCCACCTCGATGGCGGCGGATTTCGGCTCCTGAAGAGACACGGGCCATATTGCGCTTCTCGGGTGGCTGGCTAAAGCTTATCGTCTAACTAATATCTTTGACAACCTAGACACGGAGTCCGAGACGAAATGCCTACGTTATATCTCATCCCGGCACATGATATTACAAGGGACCATGGAAAGTAGGATTATCACATCTAGATACCAACAATCTGCCAACCCTGCCTGAAATGAAAGAAATGAAAGATTCGCATGATGACAAAATCTAATGTTACCTCAACAGAGATTGACTGAAAGGGAAAGGAAGTACGTACCGACACTGGAGAAGAACAGAGTTACTTCTGATTCTCAAGGGGATGGGGGAATTTCACAGGGAAATTTAACATGGATCTCCTCGGGACTCCGCATTTTGGTCCTACTAACAGCTGCACCTGCATATGGCAGTTCCAATTTTCTCACGCTTATCAAGGCCTTGCACCTGGCAATACGTGGGGATTCTTTTGATCTGGAGAAGGATGGATGGACCTTCAGGATTCTGTTGGATGTGCATATTGCATGCTGCACACTTTCAAAAGCCTGACGTGACCCGACTGTTACCGACCTTGGAGATGAGATAGAGAGTCAATTTATGAATTGTTTTATTGATCACGGCTTAAAATGTGACTTTGCTTACGAGCTTTCATCAAATCAATACAATCAATATGGGGTTGCCAAGAAGTTGGGGTCGGGCACAGGGTCACATTGGGATTAGAGCAACACATATAAACGTGCAAGCGAAAGCATGTGCAGACGAGTAAGCTCGAATAAGGACGAGGAACATCGGACCGTTTGGTGCTTGGATGGTCAAGTAACCAGGAATAACCACTAACAATTCAATGAGATCAATACCGGTCGTACCATATCCGATTCCTTTTCGGTAAGTATGTATGTATGAGAATTGACATGCATTCAGCACCAGCTAGACTCGAGTACCCAACCTCGCTAACGTACTATTTACTATCCATAATCTTATTACCGTGTCATGAATGTTGTTTGCATGTGTTTGTTGCATTGATCTTCCCAGAACATGTGTGGTTGTGTTCGGGAAGGTGCTGCGAATGGAATGCTGCGCTGAAGATTGGAAACTGCTGACCATAAAGCCAGAATTTGGATTGATGATCGAAGTGTGGGGATCTTGTGTGGTGCCCGAAAGGAAGTTACCTCGGGCTGAAAATGGCGATCAGAGAGGGGGACTTGATGTACCTACCTCACATTGAGAATATTATGCGCACCATTACGATGGATTACGATGGATTACGATAGAATAATTACTTTAAATTCAATATTTGAGTACATGAGAAAGGTATTCAGAATATCTAACTAATATGACTTCTAGAAAAGCGGGAACTGATTCAAATGTTGATGTTTCATTGGCGCATTAATTGTCAAGATAGAGCTGGAACATAAATTCATACCGAGTACACACATATACACTACCAAAACATAATATCTAATTAAGAAAGAAAACAAGCAGGCAGGCAAACTTTCATTGAGAAATGTACTTGCACATCACATTACGGATCTCAGCACCGTATCATCACTAAATTTACGCCACCCACTTTCACCTCTTCTTTCGCATTTGTCTCAACTCGATGTACCGAGTATATCAAGATGAAAAGGGGTGTGGGGAAAGGTAATTCTAAAATGCTATGGAGAAATAAGGTCTCGAGGGGGGAAATGAACACAGATCATTGCTTTGTCCCAACAACGATAATTGTCGTCCTTAAAATTTCTTAAATTTTTCCTGGTCACACCAACCTCGGAGGAGGGGGTCGATTTGGTTGAACTGGGTTGACCTGAGGGGGGCCCTGATGATCACTCATTTGAGAATTTCGATTTCAAAGGATGTGGAATCTGGATTGTCTTGACAACTTCCTGAATAACTCACTCGTTCATGTGTGCTACACTACTAAGAGACAATAGTAGAGATCGTATCCCTGATCCCGTTTTCTTGGGGTGATTTATTGCGCAAGTTCATGGACTAGAACACTAGAACACTGTTGACAAGATTGGGAACTGCCAATTGAAGGATAGAGCCGTGTCCTACCGAGTTGACTAATTTTCCTTTCGTCCAATCCTTTTCAATCCATTGAATAGAGTTGACGGATGGCAAATATTAAGATTTCGCCAGAGACTCACTCCACTCCGTTCTCCACTCCACCAACAGCTACTATTACATATTTGGACCCCATGTCAACCTCAACCAAGTCATTAATTTAATGGCAAAACGAAACAACGAGATTATGAAAGTACTGTAGGAGGGAGAAAGAAAAAAACGATAAGTGATATTATGTTTATCATACCCTATACCTACATTGTCACTGGCTGCCCTCATTTAGATTGAGTATCATTGGTTGAGTCATGGAATTTCAACAAAAATTCAAACCTTGTCCACACCAACCACCAGAGCATCCTTGATGATTCAATCTTCGATTTCAAGATTTTCGGAAAAAGTATGACCGAAGGAAAAGACATTCGGAGGCGATGCCACCGTGGGGTAGGCTCTCCGAGACCAAAAAACCAGCATCTGCATACCCTGGACCTATTCGCCGATTTTCTTAATCCTTGTTCTCTCCACAAGTTAAGATCAATAAACTTTAGGAAAAGAACATGCCTCTTGTCCTTTACCGGTACTTCATGCGAACCCCGCCATATAGTTCATAGACTTTATTAGTTCATGAGCTCATGTTAGAGACATTGCCCAGTCATCTTGTGGCTATTATTTTAGCTTTTTATTTCCCCTTCCAAGACGGTCCTGCTGATATACAGGGAGCCAAAGTATATGTCAGTTCCATGCCGTATTCAGGAGATATAGATGCTCGAATCGCACTCTTACAATCATCTTAGAACCTTATTTACTTGCATCTTCTGGAAAGCTCGTCAGCTATCAACCATTAAACCTGTCAACCATTAACAGAGCTTCCATCACAGCTAGATTAAGTCTCTTCAAACCAAACTTGTTCTAGCAACTTTGTTTGCGCATCAACTCCAAAATGCTTTCCAATCCCCTTCATCGTTTCTCGGCATATAATACTATGCCCTCAAACAATATGCTGTCTAACGGACACTTACCATCCAATCATATGCACACTTCAGGCTTAGATACTCTTGCTCATGGCTCACAATATGCTATCTCACAGCTTCACCAACAACAAGTGGACATTCGTCAAAACTCACAGAGTCACAGAAATGCTACTTCAAAACATCGACAGCATCCTTATGCAATGGGAATGCCAGGAGGCAACGTTACATCTGCCAGAGGAACCGGGAATTCTGGACCGATTCGAAGAAGAATTAGCAGAGCTTGCGATCAGTGTAATCAACTCAGGACTAAATGCGATGGGCAAAGTCCTTGCGCTCATTGTGTCGGTAAGTATTTTCATTGAGATCTAACGGATAAGGCTCATGAGGATATAGAATTTGGACTAGGATGCGAGTATATCCGTGAACGAAAAAAGCGAGGAAAAGCTTCCCGAAAAGATCTTGCACAACAAGCCGCCGCCGCCGCTGCTGCCAATGGACAAAAGTCGCCTACTGATCAATCGTCTGAAGAGAGATCGCCAGTGGAGTCCCGCAATGATCCAACTTCTGCCATTTCCTTGACAAACGAAGGTGTTGAATTCCCACGACATACACCATCTAGGTCTTTAAGTCTTAACACAGCCGCAGTTGAAAAGCCTTCAGCTCGTGAATTGATGAAAGGAAGAATTCGTGCCGGTAGTCTCGAAAGCCTCACAGAAGTACCATCCCAAGGACATCCGCCCCACGTTAGCCGCGCAGACGTCGATCAAATCGGGAGTCCTGGGTCCCTGAATTTACATGGCTATTCAAGCATGCACGGTTACCGCTCTACCTTAAATCCCCACATGATGAACGGCAGTGGCAGTCATGCAAACTTTAACACCTCGCAGACCGGTTATTCAGATCTACCCTATGCTATACAGGGCCAAAGCCCGCCTAATTTTACGGGTAATACCCAAGGTCAGTTTCGTTTAGCCGAAAGCCCTTTGACCGGTTTTCCTATGGGCTCTGAGGCCCCTTCACCCGGTGGGTGGATGTCATTACCCTCTCCTTCAAACCAGTACCAACACGTGACACATCAGAACTTCAATGCACCTCTACGATATCCCGTGCTACAGCCATTGGTGCCTCACCTTGGCAGTATCATCCCCATACCTTTAGCTTGTGATTTACTCGAATTATATTTCGCAAGCTCGTCATCAGCTTTGATGCACCCTACCTCTCCTTATATTCTCGGTTACGTCTTTCGCAAACACTCGATACTTCACCCTACGAAACCTCGGCAATGTACACCTGCCTTACTTGCTAGCATATTATGGGTTGTGGCACAAACTAGTGACGCAGCTTTTCTAACAGCCAGTCCATCATCTCGTGGACGAATTTGTCAAAAATTACTCGAACTTACTGTCGGTCTTCTTAAACCTCTCATTCATGGAACGTCCGGAAGCAATGAATCTGCTTCCAATTTCTCTAATACTGTCATTAATGGTGTGGCGTTGGGCGGTCTTGGTGTAGCAATGCCCGGTTCGGTATCTACAGATGCACTGAATGAAACAGGTGCTTTTGGTGCAGCTGGCACTCTTGACGATGTTATAACTTATATTCATCTCGCTACTGTTGTGTCAGCTAGCGAGTACAAAGGAGCGAGCCTGCGTTGGTGGAATGCGGCTTGGTCATTAGCTCGTGAACTCAAATTAGGAAGGGAATTACCCCGCCATCCTGCACCAATGGCTCCAGAACAACCAAATGAAGGAGCCAATGATGTGGATGCTGATGGAGAAGATGATGATGAATTACCTCGAAGTCCAGGGCCGATAACTGAAGAAGAGAGAGAAGAGAGAAGAAGGATATGGTGGCTTTGTTATACAGTGGACAGGCACCTCGCATTGTGTTACAACAGGCCACTCTTTCTGTTAGATATAGAATGTGATGGTCTTCTCCAGCCAATGGATGACGCATTATGGCAGGCTGGAGAATACTATACTGGTGATTCAAGCATTCATATTACTTCCCCCTCGGGCACTCATCGTATACGGAGGCACGGACCTAACTTTGAGTGTACTGGACATAGTATATTCGGATACTTCCTACCCCTCATGACGATTCTCGGCGAGATCGTAGACCTCTACCACGCCAAAAATCATCCTCGATTCGGCATTGGCTTTCGCTCTGCTCGAGAGTGGGACGATCATGCCAATGAAATTGCAAAACAACTCGATGCATATGGTCAGAGTCTACGAGCCTTCGAATTGGAGCAAATTCCTCCTTTGCCAGATGACCAAAAAGATCAAAATATGGAAGGAAACAATTCATCCTCTACGCCAAATAAATCTCTCGAACACAACGATATCGGCTCTCCTTCAGTTCATTCAGTTCACACCGTATCCTCCAGTCACGTCTCCGAAGCCAATATCCAAACACGGATTGTGGTGGCTTATGGTACACATGTCATGCATGTTCTTCATATTTTATTAACGGGAAAATGGGACCCAATTTCTTTACTTGATGATAACGACCTATGGATCTCGTCGCAAAGTTTTATCAACGCAACGGGACATGCTGTAAGTGCAGCAGAAGCCATAAACAATATTTTGGAATACGATCCCGGGTTGGAGTTTATGCCGTTTTTCTTTGGTGTGTATTTGTTGCAGGGTAGCTTTCTGTTGTTACTTATCGCCGATAAACTTCAGGTATGTTTCTTTCCCGTCTACCATTTTTTTCTTCCAGAGAAATGATGTGAATCATGGATCTAACATAAACAAATAGGTTGAAGCATCACCCAGCGTAGTAAAGGCCTGTGAAACCATCGTCCGAGCCCACGAAGCCTGTGTCGCGACGCTGAGTACAGAATACCAGGTTAGTTCCGCATTGATTCCTTAATTCATTCATCCAAACCCTTCCTTCCCCTCTCCTCCACATTCTACATTGCATCCACAAAAAAACTAATAAAAACTCCAGCGCAATTTCCGCAAAGTAATGCGCTCAGCACTCGCACAGGTGCGCGGCCGTATCCCAGAAGACTTCAATGAGCAACAGTTGAAACGGAGGGAAGTGCTCTCTCTATATCGCTGGACGGGCGATGGAACGGGTTTAGCTTTATGAAATTTTCCTTTCTTTTCACATTTTTTCTTTCTTGGTGCGCTTTTGCTTTCTTGCAGTGCGCGATGAATTGAACTGGACGGAATGGGATGGGATGGGATAGGTTAGGAAGGGATGGATACCGGACTGGGAATATGAACATGAATATGAATATGGAAATCGGACACCCTCAACTGGAAAACTGAAAATGGGAAGGGCAAGAAAAGGAAAGGATAGGAAATTCATGAAATGGACCGGAAGGAAATCACGAAATGGGGTTTCGAAGGGAACAGAAAGGAAAGGGAATGGAGATTTGATGACCTGGAGTTGGATGTGTGTGTTTTTGTGTTTATCTTACTCGATACAGATATATATGATCTTTCTTGGTGTTTATCATTCAACTGTATATACTATGTAAAATTCTTGCTTACCTCTCTCTCTCTCTCTCTACCTTCATATCTGCGTTGGGTTTTGGAAGTGAGAATGGGGTGTGAGAATTCATTTTTGAAACAGGCATATATACATGAGCATCTGTAATCTGCATGTAATTGTTCCGCTAGTATTCATTTATCATTTTCCGTCCGCCATATTTGAAAGATCACAATGACATAAACTAAGATTATGACTGTAAAAGGAAGGGTTTCAATAAATTCACACCAAAATACACATCTCTTCTTTCGCCTTTCAAACTTAAAGATATCAACAAAATTATTATTACTTCCCATTCCAAATTACCATCCCATGCTAGAATATATACAAATCTTCATTCATCGCATCTCATCTCATCTCATCTCATCATTGAATACAAATCGCTCATCAATCGGTCAATCACCAAACCATGCGCCAAGCAATGCTCGCTCATTCGCTCATCAATCATATAATAGCCAATCTACACACAGCCCAATCAACAAAAAAACAAATATCAAGAGAGAAAAAAGGAAATCTCTAGCCCAGCAATTAAGTGACTAATCCGCCAAATTTTCGGTCACAACACCTGCTAACCCCCTGTAAATATATACAATCATATATCCGCAGAATCACTGGTTAAGTTAGTAGCATCCGGATCGACTTCAGTTTCCGTCAATCTCAATGCCTCTTCCACATCTTTGACGAAATGTTCTCTGCCGCCACAAGTTTCCAAAATCCCGCTTCGTTCCAATAATCTCCAAATGTGAGTTCCTTCCTGAGGACCACGGGAAAAGAATATTCTAACACCTCTATTTCTATATCCCCTTACAATTTCTTCTAAAACCTGTGTACCCGAACCATCAAGTCCTGTGACGCCATGAATATCGAAAATGATATTTTTATTGTGTTCAGGAGACCGTACGCGAGGTAGTGCAGGATGGGCATTGTTTGTGCCGTATAATTCCAATCGTCTTAATCGGTTTTTGAGATCACCGGTGTTGGCGAAGGTAAGTGGCTCGGGAATTTTAACAATGAGACATCCCTCGATGAATTCCAGTTTCTCTGGATTGTCTTCAGCGTTTTCGAAACGATTGGTACCAGGAATACGACCTAGAATTTGGATACGAGGACGAGTGGAGTGTTTGATAACGGAGAGAAGGGAGAGACCGACTCCAATGGCGATTCCAAGGGTAAGCGAGTAAAAAATAGTCGAGGCAAAGATAATAAACATAAGACCCAGTTCAGTATATCCGCGAATTCGAATGAAAAATGCTATGTCGTGAGGAGCTTCTTCAATCAAAGAATAGGCTACCACCGTGATCATTGAGGAAAGAACAGCTTTCTAGGACGATATTAGCTTAGGAAAAATATAAGGGAAATCATGGAGACATACCGGAAGATAATAGAACGCAGGCAAGAGGAACAAAATACAGAGAACGGTTAACAAGCTTAGAAAAATGCTACTCATGGGAGTTTTTCCACCAGTACTAGCATTAACTTTGCTTCGACCATAACCACCAAATGCAGGAACTGCTTGAAAGCAACCACCAACCAAATTCGCAACTCCAAGAGCGACCAATTCTCGATTCGGACTGAGCTGTACTCCTTGGATCAAGTCTTTTCCCTCTGCACCAGCAAGACTTTTAGCCGCTACGGACGACTCGAAAAAGCCGAGAAGCGCGATCAGGAAAGACGTTCCCATAGATTCTCGGACATGCTTCATATGAGAAATTTGGAATGGCCATCTGAAAGTAAATGGCGCTCCGCCAGTCGATTTTACATCACCCAGGATCTGGACTCCGAGGTCTTCCCAATTATATTTCCAGGCTAGAATAGCCGAAATAACCACAACTAGAAACCTATCGGGTATGTATGCAACACTTGGATATCGAGGTTGAAGGCGCTTTTTCATCTCTCTGAATCAAATTAGTAGTGAAGGGAACTAAGATCTTTGGTCCCACATACCTGAAGATCATAATTATAATAAAACTGACACCAGCAACAACACAAGTAAGCTTATGCGCTTTGCTTGCATTGCGAATCAAAAAGCTCAACTTATCAACACTACTGCCATGAGCGACACCTCCCATTTCATCTGCCAGTGCTGCCAATCCCATCTCTGGTATCAATTGATCAACCATAATGACAAAACCAATGGCAGAAATAAAACCTCTCAAAAATGGTCTGCTTAGCACGCTGTCCAGGAACCCTAGACGAGTTAAGCCAGCAATGAAGATTACTGCTCCTGCCATACCAGTAACAATACCAGCAACTCTTGCGTGCATTAAATCGTCTTCTTCGCCCCCATTGCCAATATCGACAGTAGATTTAACAACCGAGCCAACTAACAGACTTCCCGCGGCTTCAGGACCAACAACCATTTGTGGGCAGCTTCCAAATATAGCATATATAAGTGGATTGAAAACAAAAGAGTAAAGACCATTAATTGGCGGAACGTGTGCGAGGTTGGATGCATAAGAAAGAGCCATAGGTAGATAGAAGGAAGCCATTGTGATAGCAGCTATTAGGTCGCCCCGAAGATGTACCCATCTATATTGTCGAATCCAGGTGAAAAATGGTATGTAGTAATTTATGTACCTGTGACGCAAGAAACCGTTAGCAAAGCTCAATACGCGATCCTGGCAGCTTAGTGTTTATACATACATTCCAGTAGTGTTGGTAATTCCATGTTGTTCTGCGAGCCAACTTGTCGTGCTCATCCTCTTTGGCTTTGCAATTGGACCATTCCTCACTCCTAAGCCTTTAAGTAATCCTCCAATCAGCCCATCACTAGCCTCTCCATTGCCATTGGGAGATACTGGCGCAGAACCTCCAAAGCTCCTTACACTGTCCGCACGACTCCCCAGCCTCGGACTGAACGTTCCATGATTGCAAGGTCCAGGATGTGCCGCATTGCCAATCGGTTCAAAAGGCTTTCTCAGTAAAGCGGTGGTCTCATCGGAGAGCTTTCCTCCAAACCCAGTGTGTTCATGCGTATAGCCGTCTAGTCCATCATCTGTGCTTGCAGATGTATCGGCGCGATTAGGATGAGCATGCGGTAATGGTTGCTCATTATCGTTCCTCGAGTTCTCATCATTCCTGTCATTTGTACCATCCTCTTCAACATGTCTTGTCGCCTCCGGACTCGTCGCAAGGGTAAAAGATTCTCTCAATCCGCTAGGATGTGTCGGTGTGAATTGCGAAACATTTTGATTTCGCAGACTTGGAGTTCTGGAATTTGATCGTAAAGGTGGAGAGGTCGGTGGTGGTGGTCGTGATGAAGTCATGGTTAATTAGGGCGTAAACAAACTGCCCCGAATATAATAATTTTTACATCAATTTACACCTAAAAATGAAGTAATGTTTTGAGTAATATTCTGGGGTTTTGGGGGATGTTTGAAGGGAGATGGAGGAATTTGGAGATATTTGGGTGGGGAGGGGACCCTTGGGATAATTCAACCAATGAAAAGAGTTAAAATGATAATTATGGGTCTAGTGGATTATCAAGCTACCGACTTTATACCGTCGAGATTTTCATTTGTAATTCATTCGTATTAGGTATGTAATTGTATATCGCCAATAGCAACCAGACAGTGAGAACTTCAAGAATCAGCTTTTCTACAGATAACTGCATCTCGTGTTGTATCGATTTAAGGGGGGGTAGAGAGAGGGAGAGAGAGAGGGAGAGAGAGTGGGAGAGAGAGTGGGAGAGAAAGAGGTTGATGAGGTTGAAGATACTACGTACTATGGTAAACCTTCAACGCCCATCGCAGTCTTCAAATAATCTACATTGTACATCCTCTCATAAGTACCTAGGCAGGTAGATATTCTTTGCAGTTTTACATCTTATGTGCATTTCATAGTGTACATTGTACATCTCTACATTTGAGGGATTTTTATCTGTGTTATATACCTCGTCTTCGGTGCATTCCTGCATTATGTCCGAACAATCCCGGTATTGTGGCATCTCGGCCGGCACTGGCGCGGATGCACAGTATCAATAAGTCTACCTCTTCTCCCAGAATTAAAATCAGTGTACGGAGGTATGCTTTTAATATTAAGCGATAGTTCGCAGGCCATATGGAGAAGGTCTTTGAAAATACACCCGAAGTATCATTGAAAACTCAAGTGCTGAGTGCTTGAGAAATCTTTGGGGTGCAGGATTTTCAAGGGAGCGTTTGTATGAGACGGTGAGAAGCTATTTTTCCGGATGTAGATATGGCCAAGATTGAGTTTGGAAAACATCTTCAGTGTACTTGGTACGAAAATCAGTTTGGAAAACTGGCTACTTGGCGTGCAAACTGTGCTGTTATGGGGGACCGGGCGTACGATGGACCGAATATTTCGGAGGTTCTGGGAGAGTTGGAAGGATTTGAGATAGACAGACCAGAGGAAGAAAACTAAGTGAATAATTGCTTTTGCCGTCGGCTGTCATACAACTTTGGAATTCTTACAACTTATCTCCTGAGGCGAGTCAAGGAAAGCTTTTTGAGATAATTCAATATTCTTCCAATGTCTTCGCATTCGTATTCCCAATCTACTCAACACCAATCAAGAGCCCTCCTTCACATATTTGGTCAAGTTCTGGGTTTACAACACTTCTTTGTAATAATAAAAAGATGGATGTACAGACAGGATCCAATTATTTATTTTGCCTTACTGATAACTCTTACACAAACTGTTCGTTCCTTGCAGAGTATCAAGTGTTTGGACTGTTGGAAACTCTGATTCTTGGTTCTTCAAAACCTCTGCACAGTCTTCTATGATCTGTCATAGTCCTCTCCTGATTTTTGCCGTACGTTGTGCTTGTTATGTTGATACACGCTAGGTTAGATGATTTGAGTTCTGCAACCTCCCGTTCATTGTTAGTCCTGTTGTGTCTCTTTGGTTTACTCATTAGACAAGAGAAGCACGAAAGCCATGGTCAGAAAAACAGAATAGCGCCATCAGAACGAAGGATAGTGCCAGAAAAATAGTGCCATTACATCAGCTCACTTCAATAATCGAACTGTGAAGATCAACTCTTTGCTACAACCGGCCCGGAAAGCAGCGAGGCAATGTTTTATCAAGCGTTGACGGATCTTGCTTGATTCCATTTCATAGATTCTCGTGCACATTAAGTTATTAGATGATTTGTGATATTCAGAGTATTTTCATCATAAAGTGCTGTCTATCTAGTGTGTTGTATTAGTTTGTGCATGGGGGTCAAATATTTTCTTCGAAGTCAGCTTCAAAAACATCAACTCGTCACGGGCTACTCAAATCTTGCTCGGCACCCATAGAGGCTTCTTCTTCCCTGCAAACGCTTCTAAACCAATCTGCATATTCTCACCCTCAAACAACTGTTGATCATATCTCTGTGCAACAATCTGTGTAGCTCTTTCTACACTGCCCGTCTCCCAAGCCTCTCTCAACCCTGCTCTCGATACAATCACCGCATCCGGGCTCAAAGCTGCAATCTTCTCTGCGAGCTCCACACTCTCCTTCAATACCGTCTCCGGTGATTGAGCGACTCTGTTAATTAGATTGTATGAAAGTGCTTCATTGGCGGTAATTTTTCGATTAGTCAATGCGATTTCTGTGGCTATTTGAAGTCCACAATTGCGCACTATGCGCGGAAGACCACCCGCTGCGGCATAGAGACCCACAGCTGCTTCAGGAAGGCCGAATATTGCCAACGGAGATGCGACAACAAGATCGCTAGCAGGAATTAGTTAATACGTATTGCAATATCCCAGAAGTAGCGGCTATAGTATACCAATTTAAACAAATCTCAAAACCCCCGCCAAGCGCGAATCCATTGACCGCGGCAATAACTGGCTTCTTACCCACCCGCCTACTAATACCACAAAATCCGCTGGGTGGATGTCTACGAGTCGACATTGGCGGAGGATCGATTTTGAATTTAGCTTGCTCGATTAAATCTTGGCCGGCGCAAAATGCTTTTTCTCCGGCTCCGGTAATAATGGCAACGCGCAAATCAGTGGAATCGTCGAACCAGGTGAGAATAGCATCGGCTTCCCAATGGGCGAAGCTGGGTATGGAATTCATGGCTTGTGGACGATTGATTGTTATGAGGAGGATTTGAGGTGTTGGGTAGGCGAGGAGAAACGAGGTGGTTTCGGGGGGTGCGGTTGGGGATGCCATGATTAATTTTGGTGAAAAGTGTGATAAGTTCTCGATAACTTGGTGGACTTCGTTAAGTTTTTTTCTGTTTATTGATGTAAATATGGTAGAGGCGGAGTTAAATTGAAAGGGGAGCATTAGTACGGGGAAGTAGTAGAGTGGAGCTCCCCCGCAAATGAAGGACACATCCGAGCCGAGGTTTAGTCTGCACGTGAGCACGTGCCTTGTGATATCATATGATTAATTGAGGAATAAGGGAGAAGAGAACAAAGTTGGTTCATCTTTTTCAGCAACATTTTCGCTTTGGGTCAATATCTAAGTAGTTTATCCAGTGGAACAGCTGACCTTTTCTTGTGGCTTCGCTCTCCATCAAGCTCAAGTACAAGAGATAATTACAGTACCTGAATTGAAGTCATCGGCAAAGAGCATTATAGACAACAATTCAACTGTATTTCTGCCATTTATATCAAGCGATATACATTAGTCATTGCAAGACTTTCCCCTGATCTTAGCTATAAATATTTTTGGATGGTTACAAAGATGAGAGAGCTCACGATATGCATAGAGTTAGCTAGCCGAGTTACACATTTCGAATGGTGTGCTGTCCACCGGCTTTCATAATTAGATCCACCCAGAAGCTTTGGGTAGATGGACAAGACGGAATGAGAATATGCACATGGTCCAATTCTAATTTCTCAGACTCATATGATCATATCAGTGATTTTGAAATCGGTGGTTCCGGGTGGAAGACCCCCCAGGAACTCTTCACTTCAAGCTTGCGATTAGTTAGCCATGTGCCGCAACCCCTAAAGAGGAATATGAAATACGAAAAGCCGGAGGTACTGATATTATCCACTCTCTAGGTGATTTAGACCGTTTCTCATTACTTTTCCAGCAGGGTTTTCGATCACAACTTGTACATGCCTGAAAATTTATCAAAAACTTATAACTACACATCGGGTGACCATACTTCGCCAGCTCATGGTGCTCTTAGACATGCGTGTCGCCAGCAATAAGCCGTTCTAATATTCAAGTGATCTGTTTGTATTAAACAATTAGACTAAGTCGTTATTATAAACAAGTATTCCTATTCTTCATTGACATTGTTAGGTAGTATGTCAATGTTCGCCTACACATCAGATTAAGTTTCTCCACTTATAATATCCACCCTGCCAACTCGGGTTCCCATATGATGTATCCGGAATCTTAAGCTATTGCGCGGTATATACAAGCACTTCTTCTATCCCCAAGTCCCTTTTGGTGGTCCAAAAATCTCCCCAGCGCCCACCTTTCTCTGTACTGCTGTCTCAAGGTAGTCCATTGTATTCGCTGGTGCGCTATTACCCCACCACTAAAATATGATTAGTCTTTCACTCTACCTCAGTCAAACGGAGAAAGGATCAACTCACATCTGGGAACCCCGTCCCGGTCAAATTCAAAGCTGCGATAATAACAATCGTGCAGATTGCCAATCCAGCATCTAGCCCCGCACTCGTAATATAATTGAACCGCATCCACCATCCTCTCCATCGATTCTTGATATATTTCTGGAAGATGAAGCCATACAAACACCAACTTAAGTAGTTTAGTGGTGTAGCAGGTGGTAGTTCCGACATACCACCGAAGAATATCGGGGCGCTGAAAAATCGTACGTTTGATTTCGGGAATGCTCGTGCGAAGAAGTATATGACGAAGGGAAGAAGTGCACCTGCTAGCCAGAAATACTGAAGAGAGCCATAGATAGCTCCGGAGCTAAAGATGCGTTGAGGACCAATCAATCCAAAGATTACGCTGGCGTTAAAGAAGACTCTCGGACCAGGGCATGTAAAATTATTTTTCTGGTCGCTAGTGCATATGCCTTCGATATGACCCAATGCCCACTCCAAAACACCTAATTGAACAAAGGAACTCCAAACTGTTGCGACCAATTGGCCCCAAAAGACTGGTCTTTGAGGAATCTTGAGGTAATGGGCAAGTTTCAAATCGGATAGGAAAGCATGTGCTTGATTCATAGTAATGTATCCGTATGTTTTGAACAGCATGAGAGCAATTGGACGACCGGGAAGCATATAGCCCAGTATATATTCAGTGAAGACATTGAGACCGAGATGAATATTGGTGGTTGCGTAGATTATACCGATGGGAATGGTCCAAACCAGAGAAATGATGAGTGCGATGATTAATGCCCACCATGTCAGATGCGTAGGATATGCGCATACAGCTGCAAGGGCCATAGCCATCATCACAAGGAAGAATACGATATACCACCATCCGGGTACGGGTTTATATTTTCGCATCATTTTGGTATGGTTATCGTCTAGGCTGCCGCGGATAGCGCGAGCGAGTATCCACTGAGAGATATGGTGTTAGTTTGTGTAGCAAATCGCGTATAAAATCGGGAAGTGTATACTCACGATCTCTTGTCCATGAAACAAGATAGTATGGAAGATCACCGCAGCAATAGCAGCGAAAGAAAGACCATACGTAAGGCTAAAGGTAGTCGAAAGAAACAAGGGCGAGTATTCCTATGAAGTTAGTTCCGCTTACCTCTAGTCATTAAGCGAGAGACGCGTACCTTATACTTCTCAATATCAAGCGTGTACTCTGGAGTTAGGATCTTGGTGACATTGTAATGTTTACCAGTATTATCGTAACTGTTAGAATCAGATATAGGCAACCATTCAGCATACCAAAGTCCCGAGAAATGAATCCCAGCCGTCACAATCATAAACCAAAAGACAGTACCAATAGCCGTGTTAGCAATTGCAAACCAAGGTGGAATGAGCGGGGATAGGAGGTTGTATCCTAATAAACTAGTAAGCAGCTATTCGATCCATAGGAGCTTCGAATTCAGGGGCAATTACTTACCCGTAATCTGAGTCCAATCAAAAGTAATAGGAATAATAGAAATACCAGTCCAACCACCAAAGACCTGATTAAGAACAACATTGTTCGGTCGGATCCACGTAACGAAAGAAAAAACGCTTAAGAATTGCGCGATATAGCCCGGAAACCAATACCAGACAAAAGATCCGATGAAGACATAGAAGAAGTATCTATATCTAGCTATGGACCAGCCATTCGACTTAGCAGGATCTGTTTTGCTATGGTCATGTAAGGCATAAATGAAAGAAGTGCTAACGAGATTCTGCGGCCAAATCATGGACGCGGGCTCAACTAGAAACTTCCGCATCATACCTGCAATGCCGAAACCAATACATTGTGTGGAGAGTGCAAGTAAGATGTTGAAGCCCCAACCGAAATTTTGTCCGTAGAATCCTCTTTGGGCGGTCAGTGTATCAGTGAAATATGCTACTCCTTGACCAAATGAAGCATTGGCCATGATTACGATGAGACCATGTTCCTTCATGTTGAATTTTCCTGGGCTAAGATTCCACTTTACTCCAAAAGTGGTATAGGTTCGGTCTGGAAATATCATGGTCCAACCTACTCCGAGAGGATATGCAACCATTTGCACGACGATGGACGTGATTGTTAAAGACGGAGCTCGGAGTGAGAAGAGAGAGTTTAAACCGGATGCAATGGTATTGAGAACCAATCCGATTACCCACGCTCGAATTGTGTTACATGGAAGATCTTCGTCATAATTTCTGACCGCTGCACGAACCTATTCTCACATTAATTGAGGAGACAAAATAAGAATCACATCGTCTCACCTCAGGATACGGCGAGTTCTCGAAGACTTCATCATATATCCTTCCTTCAGCATTACCATCTCGTCTATTAATAGCATCATCGATTTCTTCTAGTTTATCTTGGCCTAGATTTGGATCCCATCTATGAAGTTGCTCGAATGCGGTCAGTTTGCGATTCGTTTCTGCCTCTTGTATGTCACGAGCAGTTGATACCGCGTCATCCTTCTCTTCTGCCCTTCCGATGGTATCTGGTGGAGTGCGTGACTCTGCCATAGAATCATCCTGTGAAGGAATACTCGCTGGAACGACAGGACCCCGAGCTCGGAATCTCTTGAAAACTCCAGCCATGATGATATATCCGGAAAATACAAATCAAGCAAAAAGGTGTTACATGAAAGATAGAAATAAATTTGAATTCAGAATAGAAGGGGACATATTTAAAAGAACTGTCTACAGGCCACGCACCCTCCTGATAAGCTATATCAGAACACACCCCCTCTACAATGCAAGATAACAAGTGATAACAATTATTTTCATGTCTCCAACAAGAATACTGCAAAGTCCCGCTATACAAAACCACTATAGGCAGGTATTTCCATCTCATACCCCTGACAATAAGAAAACATCCAACTGCCGTGCAATATTGTACAGATATTGTACCTGGCCATTAACCAATCAGAACACAAGATTTTCTGCGTATCGAGCATGACCCCGCATGTTCAACCAGGTGGACGATAAGAGCTTCTTTATCGAGAATTTATTATCTTTAGAGGGTCAATCGAAAATGATGTGCATTAAGATGATACCGGGTTTTTATATTTGTATGTGTAGAATTCATAATGTATATCTAGACTGTTTCGACGAGTTGTATTCTCGGGCGACCCCCACGGCTAGTACGGCAGGCTTGATCATTGTGTGGAGACAATGAGCCGAGTTCTTTTCCAACATCCTCCCTAATCTAAGCAAATTATTTTGCTCCAATCACCCAAATTTGGGTAATTTGTTTCTGTAGTCTTGAAGGACACAAAAGAACACGGATCAAAGATCTGTTCTATATATCCGTCGTACTTCAATTTCAACCTCCGTTGCCGCACTTAATCTATCGAGATGGAGTCGCATAGTGCGATCAAGTTTGTACAGATCTCGGGTTGGAGTAGAGTCAAATTCCTGATAGTCATACATCAGTAGAAAACGGATGCTTCGAAGATGAGGTGTTGAGTTTTTCCAAGCACCCAACCAAGATTGAATTGCCGTGGCTACCTTGTGATAATGAACATAGTTTTTCCATTCTAGTTCTTTATCATCAGTGAGTGTGAGAATCTCAATATTCTTAGGTACAATGCGTTCAAATTGTAAAGTCCGGCCGGATGGAGGAAAAATGCGAGGTCGAGCATACGGGCTTAAGAGAGATCCGAACAGAAATTCTAAATTAATCTCAAGTCTTTTCAAAATTTTGAAATTTACGAGTCCATCTAGTGATCCTGTGACTCCGATCCAAGAAGAATCTGCGTTAACCACTTCATTTTCTGCGGAGATAGTAAGGTCAGTCAAGGTATTTCGAACGAGTGACAATGCACCGATGATAACGTCGTATTGGATCGTAGTTCCACAATTGCCATAATGATGCCATCTCCAGCGCAGAGTCTTGAGTTTAGTCGTAACACTTAGGATGTGATAAAGCATCCCTGCCTTTACCAAGTCAAGATCTAGTGATGTAATGGTTGATGCTACGGGCCTTGAATCTAGAGGCCAGCCGTAATCTATGGGAGTATCTATTGCAGCCGATAGACAAACAACGTTTGGACAAGAGAAGAACGGAAGGATGTCTTGTGGGTTCAAAGTTCCGCGTCTAAAGCGACCTATGGTCGTCTGTTTGAAGGTCACATGCTGAAGTCGTTGAAAAGAGGCAATTCCACAATTGCTATCTTGGGAAAGAGTCGATCTGAGAACCAAGCCAACGATTTCACTGTCATGCGAAAAATTCGGATTCAATCGAAAGTATATCAGATTCGGGAGTTTACACAGTAAGATGGATGGCGAGGAAAGCGTCCATGTTTCTGTTGCGTAATTCGCTGATCCAAATATCTTCATAATCAATGTTGAAGGTCTTGATGACTTCAATCAATTGTTCGAGGTCAGTCTCATCCACGGTGAGTCTAATATCACGAATTGTGGCAATGCTACGTATGGATTCGCCACCGCTTCTACCGAGCGTGAGACCTATTACAAAAATCGCTAGGTGGGGTCTCGATAGTATATTTTTGATGAGTGAAATGATTCGGGGCGGTCTCGAATGTTTCCTCCAATTCAATTGAATCGCAGAGTACAGGAACGGCTCCGCAATCCCATTCAAAATCTTGCATGCCCAGAATAAACCGTAAAAATCTTCGGCAGAGAGAAACTGAAAGATCATGCAATGAATTTCGGTGGGACAGCGAAGGAGCCCAGGAGTTTGGAAGATAGCTTTCATGTTTAGAATTGGAGGTCTTGATAGAGATGTTGCCATGACGAAGACGTATATGAGATCAAGCTGATTTGCATAGAGAGAAGTCCAAAGGTGAAGTTCGTGGTGGAGATGAAAATCATTCGAATCGACACTGATCTTGCAGAAACACTACATTCTATTGGTAAAATTTCTGTTCTAAAAGGTGCACTTATCTAGATGGTTACAGTATTTGAAGTTATGAAACTACGCAACTACTCTCTCTGAGGGAAGGTGTCACTCATCTTCGATTCAGACCAAAAAGTACAGTAACCACCTTCCCACCATAAACCTTGATGTTTGGATCTTTGATGAAAATGAAAACTCATTGTATGAATTTAACAATACGAATCTCACAGATGGCTCTGTTTTTATCCCCGTCATGCTGGATATAATAGATGTTGAGAGGGAGGATAATCTCTCGAAGAATTTTCGTAGTCCCACGTAATATTTACTGATTCTTACCAAACAACAACAGTTTGTCCAAAATAGTATATGCTCTCATATAGAGCATAGCTAAAAACTCTATCAGCTCGAGAGCTATACATTAGGCTTATCGATGGACGGAAAGATCAACACATTTCTAAACACACCGGATTACCGTCCAACCAGCAGAAGCTTGCCACTTTTGAGAGCTCAGTTACTTTAAACACCGAACTAATCTTAAACATTGCATGGGTCTAAATGTTCAACTAGATTCATGAGTTGAGGAGTCCAGAATTGCGGACTATATTCTTCACTATTCGTCACTCTCAGTTTCAACAATAGTAGAAGCTACGAAAAGATAACACACCTCGAAGGAAATTAGCCAGCAAGATGTAGTGAATGCGGTTGAAGATATGAGACTTTCAGATTTGTTATATATGGGAATACCATGACTAGTATGATATGAGATAATTTTCCTGCGATATCAGAAGATAAATATAAGCAGTAGGGAGATGACTGTGGTTGAAGGACCAGAGTCATAAATAATAATGGACCTTCTTTCAAAACTTCGCGTAAAGTATAGAACCCTATTTTATTGCTCATTGATGATTGAACTACTGAAGAATTCACCAGATGACATCAGGAGAACCAATTCCCAAACGAATTGCTCCAAGACCAAAATTATCATTCAAGAAAACCGCAACACAAAGACCCCATGTCGAGCTTGTTGAAAGTCTTATAGAATCGTAAGAAATAAACTAATCAAGAATCATAGCTAATATCAAAGAGCAAGCAAAGGTCAAGTAGGCGCAAGAACCGAAGGGTAAATATCACTGTTTGTCATCTCCCTTACTGGTGACAGCCACATTACTACCCAAGTATAGCAAAACAATTCTTGTTATAGGAAAATGAGTTTTGGCTCCAAATAAACAACGCGCACAACTACTACTCAGCAGAACCTCCACTTCTATTCCTTTTGATCACTCGACCAAAGTTAATACGCACATATATTTTCTTCTATACATGTCAATTGATTCAGGAAGAGTTATGAGAACGAATTTCATGGACCAAGTACAGCCACAAGTCATCGTTGGCGTGGAAAGAAATATAGGAAGAGTATTTGCAGTACAAAATTATTGTATATAGTATGTTCTCCATGTTGATGTCACGTATACATCTTTCTGCCAATGATTCAGTACGGTGGAAGATATTAAAAATTATCGATTTTGATAAAACAAGTCAACTCGAAGGGCTCAATCTCCTAATTCCAGTGTGATGAAATTAGATCTACTATCATCCCTATGTCAAGAAGGGGATGCTACATCTGAGGTCACGTGGAAGCGTTCAAAGCTGCTTGAGGAGGATGATTAGCATCACTCATAACCAATAGAAAGCCCTAAAGTAAAGAATATCTTTCCACCTTCTAGATCTTCGTCCCCCTGGGTCGCAACGCCCAAGTAAGGTTACGTCATATGATTTATACCCAGCGACTCCACAACCCATCATCGTACATAGAGTTTCGCAGCAGAACCTCAAGATTCCACTCCACATCCATCACCTCAACATCAATTTCTATATTTGCAGCAAAGACAAGGCACTAAATAAATATCCGCGAACCACTAGCCGTTGAACAAATAGAAGAGAAGCAGTGTGATGAAACAAAACAAAGTTTAGATAAAAGCAAGGAAGATAGGAAACTTTATTCTAGAAAGATAGATAGCGAGATAGCGAGATAGCGAGATAGTGTGATAGAGCACAGTAAGACATCAAAGCGCGATAAGGACATCAGAACTCTCTTTTTCTTTTCCCTTTGAATCTTGTATGAAATCTCACCAGTAGGGAGGTAGATAGGGTGCTAAGTAGTTGCTTCCCCGCAGATCAGATATCTCCCTCCTGTATATAATGTATTTAGAAAATTCCGTTGCAAAAACTAGAAGGGTGTGGATTTGGTACAAAAAAGGGGTTGACTTTCCCCTCCACCCCCTAGGATTCCCGATCGCTAGGTAACCTACAGAAGACATTTGATAGCTCCATCTTCCAGAAGGAAAAATATATCTCTTATCAGCGGAACCATATATCCGTCCCTTCGTGCTTACTTCTAGAACCTACCCATCCAATCCTCATATATATCTAATCCTCTGGGCCAAGAGGCCGGCCAAGAAATCGGATGCGGATTAACTGATCCGGGGGGTAGCCGAGCGGGGGCGGATGGTGACCGGTATTCATATTGATATCAATATCATATCATAGCGTTAACTTCGTACGACCGCACGAACATGATACGATGTTATATATAAATCTAGCTCTAGCAGGTATGGCATACACTTGGGGATGAATTGAAGTGTAATTTTACAGTTTTACGGATGAGGAGGATAAATGGATATGTAAATGAGTAGTTGTCCAGATACAATAACGTTATACCCAAACCATATTCATGTGATCGGTACATGTTTGCGCGTGCGCTCCAGAGTTCAAAGAGGGAATCAACGGAGTTGGGAACCTAGAAATTGAACTCGGCAATGGGTGACTATGACAAGACTCAGGTAAAATTCTATTTCTAGGAGTCCGTGTGGTTGTGGTTGTGGATGTAGAGTAGAGCGCAAATCCATCTATTCAGATCTAGGTACCTAACCAATTCGCAATACATACTCTGCATCTGAGATACGCATCATCATTATCCACTCTTACCTACCGTCGTACATATGCTGTACTCACCAGCAAACCCAAACTTTCCTTCCCTTCCTTCATTTACAACTCCCTCTAATAATCAGCCACACAATTTCCAAACCTACCACCCATACCCAAGGAATCGGGAGGGATCAAGGAAGATATATCTATCAATATCCCATGCCATCCCACCCATCCATCCACACCTCGCAAACAAAATAATCCTGCAGCGTAGACATTCGTGCATACCCTATCCTAACCATCTATATCATTGCTTATTATATACCTACCTACCTATGACCTACATATCCGTACGCCTTGAATTTCTCACCGACTTTGTTTTCTTTCGGGCTTTTGTACCGGTACTTTCCTTCGTATCTTGGTGTTGGGATTTGGGATTGGGATTTGGGATTTGGGATTTGAGAGCTGGAATTGTTGCGGTGAAGGGGTTGGGAGGATAGGGATAGGGATATGGATGGGAGGGAGGGAGATGTATGGATAGGGATTATGATAGATGTAGGAATGAGCTGACGAAATGAAATGAGGTGAGTCTTACAATAGGAGGGCGATAAAGTGTATCTGGTGGAGTTGGGTATGAGGTATGTATTGAATAGAGAGGATGGGGGTGAGATATAGATAAGATATGATAGGAATGGGATGACGGCATGATACCTATAGATATGTATTGAGCTCCCGGCCGGCGAGACAATATTACTTTTGGATAGTGATTGACTTGACCTGGGATTTCGATGATAAGGAGGGATATAGTGAGGGTACTTAGATATAGGTTTTGCTTTGATTTCTTTTGACATCAATGATAACGATGAAACTGGAGAACTGCTTCATCAACCAACATGACACGATATACTCACTCACTCTCCACTATATCTCCTGTTTAAAACCCGAGTACCTTTCTAGCTAACACATCGAGAGTTTTTATTCTCAACAAGCCTATGCGTGCGTACTATGGAATTGAATTTGTTACAAACAAAATAAGGCTGTCTGTCTGTCTGTCTGTCTGTCTGTCTGTATGGAGCTATCAAGAATCCATTCGCGTGACCATTAATATCTTATTCACGGCAAAACAAAGGCGGTGAGATGAATTATTTTGTTTACCTACCATCATCCATACCTTCAATTCATACATAACCCCCTATCGACAGAAGCTCAAGCTACCTAAGCTAAGCGGATAATAATGTAGTATTGATCTAGGTATTTTATATAAGTGACTAGAACGCGCAGGAATATTTTTGCTATATTATCTTTTTTTTTATGTTCGTGAAGTACTTACTTGTTTTATTGTCTGTGGAAAAGGAGGAGGAGGGGGGGGAGGTTTATCATTTTACTTGCTATTGTAACTTACATCTAGTTAGTAGATTTTTGTATATAAATCATAAACACTACACATTGAACATCCATTCTACAACCTCATCCAAACTCCTATTAAACACATCTCTAACAATTAATCACCCACCTCCTCCTCCTCAGCCCTCAAAGCATCTACTAAAAAAAAAAGAGCTGAGTCCTCCTCCCCAGTAATTCACAACGGGAATTCAAAAAAGCAAAAAAGCAAAAAAGCAAAAAAAGACGATATGCACATACGCACGAGACACACAAACACTAAACAATACCCGTTTTGCTGAAGAAAATATACCGGAAGAGGCGTTGATCGCGGGTTATATTTATATTTGTATTATATAAGCGTTGGTGATTGATTTACAATTTTATATTCCGTACATACTACTCCGTACGTATGAACGATACATATCAGTAAGTAATATCGTATAATATCAGAATCATCGAGATATATTTCCGTGCCGTGCCGTGCTCTACCATTGGCGTTCGAATGAGAAGTGGGAGGGAGCTCCAAGATTTTGTTTGAAAGTTGAGGCGGAAGGGAGGGAGGGGGGATTCGTGTCTTGATTGGGATTATTGGGGGGTTTGTTGTACAGCATGAGATGGATGGATGAGGGCGTCGTGTGTGGGAGTGTGTTGTGTATTGTGTGTTTTGCTGCAGTATCTACCTGATGACTTGATGACTTGGATCATGGCCGGAAAGATGGAGTGAAAGAAGGGTTTTGGGGGGGGTAGGGGGAAAGAATTTGAGTTTTATTGATGCTTGGATTTGTGATTTGTGACCTTTGGGGGATGTTTGAATGGAATAAGACAATATTATTATTACTATTATTATTATTTGTATTAATCCTTCTTTAGTGTGGTATGAATACAAAGGTTAATAGTACCTCTAAATATGCATATAGTTTGTCTTCCCCTGACATCAGAAGATGTGAGTCAGAATGTCGTTTAAAGTACCAGGTATGATATGTGATTGATGATCTTGAGGTCGATTTGTTCGGAATCTAGCAGGTGGCAGGCAGATGGCAGGCAGATGGCAGACGTAACTAAAGGTGTCAGTCAAGATTGAGAGATATCATTATCGATAGAGATTTCGATTCGATAAGATTATACAAATGGTCCGAGAACAACACCAAGAACCTAAGATACCTACTATATCTGAACCCACCAGACTGTATCCTCATTCCTACTCTAGTTGAACGCCGAGATCCTTCGGTTGGTCGGCCGGTAGTGAAGCATCCAAAGTACTTGGGTATTTCTTACAATTACATCCATCCATACTAGCTGAGGCTGGACTAATCATGGAAGGGCCGAGAAAAGAAGGCAAAGGCTGACGAAGGGAAATGATGACCTTGGCGTATACGCAAGTAATTTGAAGTAAACCATTCTAGGACTCCGTAATGGTAACGCATTCTAATACATTTCTGTAACCCATCTCGTAACAATTGTACCTAGGTATAATATAATTATTTTAACTGGTTAACTCCCCTTTGCGTACTTGGCTCTTTGAGGAAAGACAGCTCCATCAGTTTCTGAAAGTGTTACCAAATAATACTCCATATTTACCTAATTGTTGATGGTGCTCGGGGAGAAAAACTCTCCACATTATGTACGGAGTAGGTGTTTCTGTGCTCTGTACCCATTTTGCCGTTTCAATTTCTTCAAATTCTCTTTCTTTGCGGCCCGGCTTGATCTATGAAAAGGTATTTTTTGATTTTAGATCGTTTTAAGTGGTGTTGATGGAGGATTTGAACTTACTCGTATGTATTTTGCACACTCATTCGGATTCCGTAGTGTATGAGCTTTAAAGAAGCCAGAAACTTACTCTTGGTATGTGAACTCCTCTAGTTTTGATCGGAGCTACTTGTACTAGATGAGGGTCTTTTTTCCTGAAGCCTTCCTTGTTAATTTTCGTATGAACTTTTTGATTAATTTGAAGGAGGGGGAAGGACGGGGAATCTCTTTATTGTGATAGTATGAATAGAAGTAAAGGAATGGAGTATAGAAGCAGAAAATTCTATTCATATCCCGATACGTGAAAGATTTATTTGTATGACCATCAAGTACAGATATGTATGCACTTTAAATATTGGAATTTGCCTAGCAACCAATGACCATAGATATATATATTCATTGAACCTGGCATGGATAAGAATTATGAGGATATCACTTGCAGAGTACCTAATCCAAAAGCTTATGAGAATGTTAGAACGCTTTGCCAAGTAAAATGGAAGTAAGTGCAGTCAGTGTGCACAAGCGCAAGCACGTACAAGCCTATAAGGCGAGGCAAGGTGAAGGAACTAAAGAACTAGAGATTAGAAAAGAGGATGGTCGGATTCTTTAGATGGATATGGATTTGAAGTGTGATCAAGGAAAAACCTGGAATGTGCGAACTGATAAGTCTAGATTGGGAGGCCAGTTGTTGTTTCCCCCCCTCTCTATTTTGTGTGTGGTATCAGAGTAAATCTTGATTGTTTGGCTTCCTTCGAGGCTGTATTGCTTGACCGCTTATTCCAGAAGTTCCTGATTGATATAGAGGTATGTAGATGGAAGGCATAGGTATGGACGAGGTAGTTTGCTGACAGAATATACCATGAATGAGTGGGTGAGTAGTTATTTGAATGGTATCCTGAGCAGTCAGTCAAATTCAATAATATATATATACATATATATATATACCTAGTGATCAACAATATAGCCAAATGTGTTTTATACCAGCAGATCTAGTCAAGTTTAGGATAGATCATAGAACTTGAGGCTAAATAATAAGATGAAAGGTTAAAACTTCCAAGATACTAAGTGTGCTAGGTAGCTCCTAGGACTAGATGTCTGCTTATGTACGTACTAGGAAGTAGCAAGCTTTACAAAGTACCTACCTTCCTAGAATCCTAGATGGTTTGACTTTCTCATCTATACTCAAACGAGAATACTTCCCGGGAAGGAAAGATTCATAATGAGATCCACCATACCACCATACCACCACACCTTAGACCGACCCATACATGACCCATAGACCCATAGACCCATAAACCGAGAATCACCCCATATACCATATCTAACAAAAACGGGAATCATCTTTCAAAGACATCTGACTCGGAATCTGAATCTGATTCATCAAACCCTTTAACCTGAAGACTTCCAAAATCTTTTGGTCGTCCCCATACACTTACATATACTTCTTCTATCCTGTATATCTTCACTTTTTTGTTGTATTTGAGTACTGAGTCTAGGCAGGTATTCAATTATACCTACCTAGATACTCTACCCACCTAGATACTCTACTCACCTACCTACCTACCTACCTACCTCTACTCCAAATTTCTTCCTTATATTATTAAATCATTTTGGGGGGGAAAATGGTTAGAATGATTAAGAATTGATTGAAAAATCTAGAGAAATCATTATAAGATTCTTTAATTTAAATTTTGGAGTGAATTTCAACACATTACTCATCAACAACACACTTACACAACACACACACGATATCGATTCACTTCTCATCCACATTCTCATTCCTATCACAGGTTACATCATCGACCACCAAAAGACACGACCACGACCACAACCACAACCACAACCACAACCACAACCATTTCTACTCATTCACCATCTTACTCCTCACTCGGCTCAATATTCTCATTCTAATTCGTCTTCATTTCGCGTCACCTTTACGGAATTAATAATACCTCAACATCTTACAATTCAATACAATACAATACAATACAATACAATACCCCCAATCATTTTTTTTCCGTCGCGACAATGGCCATTCCGAAGCAGCAGTATCGTCATGCCTTCTGCTAAACTCAACTCTCCCAACCCCCAAAAGTCGACAGAATTCAAAAAGATAAAAACACAGCCTAACCATTTAAATACATTCGAGTACCTTCCAAGATGTCTCTACTAGGGAAATTGTTCTCTAGTACACCATCTGCTGGACCAACCACTTCAAGATCTTCCAATCCTCTGGATTCAAATTTGGAGGATCATTTTACCTACAATTTACTCTTCCCAGATGCCGAAGCTTTGTGTCACAAAGATCAACTCTTCCCATTCTCATCGGGAACTGTACTTGCGCCTGCGAATGCGCATACTTTTGACGTCAATGGAGAAATCGATTTGGACATGCGCGATGTTCGAGTAATCATTATGCAGGAAGCTACATCGACTTCTGGAACTCCATACGTATTATACGATAGTCACACACCTCCGCCAACTTCTCCATCTCTTGAAAGACAAAATTCAAATGGTTCTGCATTCTCTACAAGGTCCGAAAACCGGCGATCAGTTCCTCCACCACGAAAGACATCCGTAGGACAAAATTCAAGACCGGTCGTTATACAACAGGAAACTACAACTCCTAGAGGTTTTGGCGGCGCATTCGATCGGAGATCAACACATAAATCACATTTAAGTTATACAGAAACTGAAGGCCAACGTTCACTGAGGGAATATAAAGAGGAGGTTACAACTATCTCAAATTGCATATTTGGAAATTCCGAAGTTTTGGCATACAAAGGGACTGGTACAAAGGTTCACATCTTGCCATCGGAGTCAAGATCCTTTGTAGGACCTAGTTCTTATGCTGCAGACGGTTCTTTTGGCAGATCAAGTATGCGAGGTAGTAAATTGGCACAATCTTTCACTTTGGAAAATGTCGTAGGTCTTACTCCAACTGGGTTTTCAACAACTGCATCTTCAAGGGGACAAGATCGAAAAAAGGTTCTCATTACGCGCATGTTTCCAGTACCTCTACCAAATGATGATGTCGAGGTTCAAACACCAATTGCAGGACCAGACAAGGATGGATATCCATTTCCAAAAGTTAGTGTTGCTGGCACTCCTGAAAAGAAGCCTCAACCAAAACAAAAACGAACTCCCATGTATGCGGTCGGATTGATAGTCCATTTACCAGCTTCACCACCTCGTGCACCTTCAGTACCAAACTCTCGATCTAGCTTTCGCGCATCAAGTTCCTACAATGAGCAGGATTCATTTCCATCATCTTTCAGTTCCACAAAACGTGCAGGTTGGACTATGCTTGGTTCTGGTTATGGCATCGACTCTTTGGAATCTTCGATTCACAGTGATGTGGATGATCGAATTGATATGATTACTCAACATTGGGACATCATCACTCGAACTCTCACTCATCTCCAAGCAGTTGCAACTGAATCTTTGGTATGCCTTCTTCGACAAGCCGATATCAGTTCCCCTGGACCTCGTCGCGAATCACACTCTCGAGCCCCTTCGGCTAGTGTATCAATCGCTGGTAGAAGAGTGGAGGACGCTAAGCCATTCAAATTACCCAAGACGAATGCTAAATTAGTTCAGCTCAGTCAAAATTGCTTGGTACAAATTCACAAAATCCATAAAGAAGTTGATGCTTCACGCCAAAGGATTGTAAGTGGTATCAAGGGTCTTCAGGTGATTACTGGTCAAGGTCGATGGGGAATTTGGCGTGAAGAAGCCAGATTGGCTGAGAGGTGGGCTGGCGGAAAGGATAAGGGATTCTTCTTCTTTAACCTGCTAACTGGGTTTTTGGGTAATCATACTGAATGGTTACAAGCATTGGGACCTAGTTGGTATCGTCGAAGACACTATCAAATTCAAAGATCTCACAAAGATGAAGACATACCTCTTCCCGCGCGAACCATCATTGTTTCCAACGATAAAATGGCAGCAAGACGATTGATCTTTTTGCTTTCTGCTTTTCTGCCCGCGGGTCCACAAATTACATCTCGAGCTCATCGGCCTAGCACTTCAATATCTTTGGGTGGATGCTCACAATCTCCTCCATCTTACATCATACCTATCTTGAGGGAAGAATCACTTCGCCGCAAGATTAACAAACGCTCTAGTACATCACGGACCGCCCACCCACGATCTGTGAGCTTTCCCGCTCAATCCGCTCAAACTTCACAGCCTTCCAAACCTCTATCGGAACAACCTAGTGGCCTTGGAATTACAGTTCATGATGGTCAACAACGTGATAGATCTTCATCCGATATTTCCCAGATTAAAACAGCGAATTTGCCAATTCCCGGGAGCGATGGTGGAACTCGAAAGAGTAGCACTGCAACAACAAGGGCTGCCACACCAATCACAACAGTTCCACATTTCTCCACAAGAGCTCCAGTCAGAGGAACTGGTCCTATACCTAGACCAGGAAGCAGTGGTAGCCTTGCTGCTGATGATCTACTTCGATCTCTGAAGAGAGGTGAAAGCTCAGGTCAATACAGCAACGTAAGCAATGATTCCCAAGGTCAAAATTCAAGATGGGGCAGCATGATTAGTGGTTTCTGGAGTACAAAAAGAAGGCCATCTACAACCAACACGTCAGCGACATCAATGGATGAAGTCGAAATCAATGATCCTTATTACAGAGACATCACTTCACAACCTCGGGGCAAATTATCAGATACCACTGAGATCGAAGCTTCTTTAACAAAGTCAAAAGACCAACAAGGACGCGAGTTGAGGAATTCGGAATCTGGAAGTACCGAAACCGCCAGAGCAATCGAGCAAAGATCAGAGCAACAAGACGATGAAATTAATGAGCAAATGATTCAAACACCAGAGCGAATACCAGATCCTTCGGGAGCGTATGAGTCACCAGTAAAAACTACAATTGCTGATGATGGTGCGATTGAAATTGATGTCCCTCTTCCTGATTATCTGGCTTTCGAGACGGCTGTCAGCTCGCCGTCAAGCAGTGGATATCTGTCCACGCCTGGTCTGGGAAATGGCCTCGAAGGTTTTGAACATTATTCACGTGCGGGTCCTGATTCAGACACTACAATAAATGTCGGCGGTTACCTACCACGTTATCACCCGGATTTTGCATTACAGGCAGTACCTTCCCATTCGGATCTCATCGCCGAAATTAAGGAATCAATGAGAGCAGAGCCAACACCTCTTATTACATCAACACCCCATGCGGAAGATGGCCGTGCTGATCGATGGGTCGATATCTCTAGTGCATTGGTAGCTGATACTACCAACTTCACAATTACTCATATCCGTTACAGGCGTCTTGTGAAGCTTAAGGAGAATGTGGATCCTACAACTCCAGCTATCTCCACTTCATTGGAATCAAAATATGGTAATGTTTACTCTACCGTACTACTTACGCCATCTCTTGAAGTGTATGACGATCACGAAGATCAGTTTATCGAAGATCGATTAGTCAGCATGGATGAAACATTGATTGAGGCTGTTGAGAGAATTATTGCTCAATCAGGTCAAGCTTCTAAGCAATCATCAGCATGTTCATCTAGATCTACAAGCAGAAGACCTGTCATTGGAAGGGAAAGATCCAACTCAGATACCAAGACTGTACCTGAGGTTAGGACGAATCTCGAGGTTCCAAGAAATGAGTGCAAGAAAATGGTTCTTAGTGCTCTGGAGGAAATCGTGAAGGAAGTAGCAGAGAGTCGAGAAGAGACTGTTGGAAACCACAGGTTAGAGGGCAGGGAGAAAGAAAGTTTCTTGAGGGAAGGAGTCAGAACTTGGTTAGGAACTGTGGAGAGTGTTGAATAATCACCATGACGGAGAGAGATTCATGGCATTACCTTTTTTTTTTTTTTTTTTTCCACGTTTGTACCATCAACGCAACTAAACTAACGGCCAACATCATACGGTTCTCAACGATACCCAACAGACAATGTACCACCAATACCAAACATTAAACATGGAGTCTTTTTTTTTAGAATTTTAGCGTCGGCGTTTGGAGGAAGAAATCTTGCTACGATTGGACAGGGCGAAAGCTCGATATGGCAACATTTGCTTTTTTGGCTCACAATCCTTCCATGTGAGCAAGCATTCTAGGTATTTCTGCGATTTTACCACTTGCATCTTAGGGAGAATGGTTAGGTAGGTTATTATACATTGGGGTCTGGAATGGGTTGGGAATTTCTTTACACCGATGGGGTGGGTATACAAGGATGGCTGGATGGACATGATAGGGATTTGGTTTCATCGAGGAAATTTAATGACCGAGGGAGGATATGATGAGAGATGAGATTTACTTTGGCACGAATGCGAAGAATGGATGATGGACGACGGGCATGATATTGTGGCAATAGTCATGCAAGGAATAGGAGCAGAGAATATTATGGAATGGATAGAATGACTCTTAGGTCGTTCTGGATACTTCGATGCTCATCTTTTGGTATTTTCCCTTTTGTGGGGTGGAGAAAACTTGCTCTGAATCTTACAATTTGCATTTGCTACTATCTGCAATGGCGTGGTGGGCTGTGCACGTGTGCATTTGCATATATGTTTGATGATGAAGCGAATTATCCGTCCGAAATATTACCATGGCGGATGAGTGGAGAAGGTGGAGACATTCCAAGTAGGGGTCTTTCATGGTCGGTGCGGTGATTGGAGAGGCGGGGTGGAGAGGATTTTTTAGAGGCACGTGTGCTGTGGAGTGGAGATCTATGGTTGGTTGCCATGCATTGACTTGACATGACATGGATAAATGAAGATTTACCTAGGTATGGATTTACTTTAGAGTAGGTAGGTTGATTAATGGAGAATTAATTATCGGAATCTGATTTGACGCCGTTGCGGGTTCGAATGTTCATGTGATAGATCTTTTTGTGTAATGTGAAGAATGGAAACGTTTGAACGAATTATTGGTATTGCTTTTTGATGAGGCGAATGTATTGAATGAGTTTAGTGTGTTTTGGTGCATGAGTGCTTGTTGATTGGAGTATGAGGGATTTTCATGTCGCTGCAGGATCTCAGTAGCTCGAGAATAGACATGTACGAATTGTTTCGTTTGTGCTGGGTGCTCGTGTTGGATTTACGCTTGTAAGTATGTTGTTATGCATATTTAGTGTTTGTATGTGTGTATGTATGCATGTATGTATGTATGTATACTAGTGTAGCGAGTGCAGTGCAGTGCAGTGCTGAAGCCTGAAGAACTGAAGATTGGTCTGTGTGTGTGTGTGTGTGTGTGTGTGTGTGTATGTACACAAAATAGATGATTTGTATGGATAATAAATATATCATGGATCATGTGGTTTAACTTTTGAGTGCGTGATCATTGATGTAGAGGGTATGTATGTACCGATGTCTGGTTACTAGTTACTGGTGTATGGGGTAGAAGGAGGGGGTAGGGGCAGGGGTAGTGGATTATTTAGAATTTACAGGTGATGATTTATAGGTGGTAGTTTGGTTATGGAGATTGGAGGGGAGATGAGGTATATAGGAAATATCGGAGATATGAGGCATGGGAGATGATGGATAGGGAAAAGGGAAGTAGTTGGTAGTCTGTAATTCTGATAGTGGAATGAAATAGAATGGAATTGTGATGGGGAGCATGCATATCGAGAGTTGGGATGGCGACGCTTGCTTTGGGGGGAGATGAGATGGGGGTGGTTTGGACTCTGGAGTGTTGTGAAGAGGAGAGGAGGGAGGAGAGGTGGCGGGGGAGTAAGAAAGATGAGGGGGAGAGGGTGATGTTTGGAGTTTGATTCGGTTTGAGAGTCTTACTAATTACATCTATGATTGTACAGGGCTGGGATTTGATGAATCTGGATGCAGCTTTTTGGGACGGGGAAGGGGAAGATGTAATAAAGGAAGCTGCTTGCTTGCTTACTTGCTTGGTTGCTATGAGAAGTTAGATCGAAGGTTCGGTAGAGATTGATATTAGCTTGGAGTTGGGAGCTGGGAATCGAGAGATGGAGAGTAGCATATGGAGGAAGTGAGAGGGAGAGTGATAGGAGAGAATGAGAGAGGAGAGTGATAGTAATGAAGAATTGATGATCGAAAGTGCTGATTTAGCTTTTGTGAGTAAGTTAATAGGTGAGACGAAGGAAGAAGAAAGTCTTACCATTTTGGCAAGGTGGAAATATTAGTGGGTGCTTCTGGAGTTGGAGGTGGAAATTAGGGAGATGGGATTGGGAATTTGGGAGGAAGGAGAGTGGATGGGGATGGATGGATGGTTGTATACTCGTGTGTAAGAGTTGATGTCTGGAGGAGGTGGGGATAGCGGATATAGGATATGGGATGGTGATATACAGAGTAGTAGATAGGTGGTTGGTGGTGGGTTGACTTACGGAGAGGGAGATGGGATTGAGGTGAGCTGGAGATGTTGATCAAGGGGGTAGGATGCAGCGGATTGCGGTGAGAGTTGAACATTTAGGATTTAGAGTTGATGAGTATAAGCTAGAAGATCGTAACGGGACGGGTACATATGTTGGTAGTTTTCGGGATAGGAAGGAGGAAAAGTCGAGTGGGAAGACGGAGATTCTTCTGGTAGATAAAGGAGTCAAGTTTTATTTAGCATTCAAGACGAGGAAAAGAACTTCGATCTAGAAATTGATAGAGAGATGGGAGTTGGATGATTCGTCGAATTTAGGCAGAGAGTGATGTGTTATATCTACAGTTTTATGTATTTGTTGAAATTATAATTCGATATATACGACGGCTATTTGAGGTTTGTACAATGATGTTAGTAATGTTGTACCTGAGTATATGGATAGATATAACTTTGTATGTACGTTCTTAGAAACAAGAACCTGTATAGATCATGTCTATTTAAAGTATAATTACCTGACATGAATGAAGTTAAATTAGTATTATCTTTTCTAGCATCAAAATCACTTGTAAGTTGTGTGTTATTTCAAAAGTATGACAAGAGCCAAAGATATTTATTGATAACTAGATATTTCACTTCAATTGTTTTAAGGGTTTGATGTGGAAACAACTGGATTGTGATTATGACAAGATTTCCAGAATGTTAGGTCAGGGCCACACTTTAATTTTGAAATCCTTTAGATACTGCATTTGAAGAGAAGATTTGGAATGCTTGAAGAATCGAGAATATTTGATACGGTGATAATTTTTCAATCAACCAGATCGGCGTTGAGGATACAATCTCTTCAATTCCTGTCAGTGTAAGAATATAGGGGCATCTAGTCGATAGATTACGTGTTTTTCATGTAGGGGAGGCGAGAGTCTAGAATTTTGTTAAGAGGGTGTGGTGTTACCTAGCTCGGATAAATCTCGAAAAGCTGTTTTGATACTGGGCGATGGTAGACTTTAAAAGCAGACCCTTGAGCGGATTCATACTATAATTACATTTCTGTATCGTCATTATCTTAGACTGCATCAGAATCTGAATTTATTTTAGGTTTCCTAGATCAGGTTGACATAGTACATGGTTGGAAAATGAAAGAGTGATTGAGTTATCTGATGAGCAGGAACTGGAACTGTTACCTGTATCTTATACCTGGTGATTCTGAAATTCAAGTTTTCATCGTTGAATTCTGGGTTTCTACTATCTTGTATATCTCGCATAACTGCTATTATATTCATAGTCTTTATCAAGGTGGTTTGAGAACCTAACGACGAATTTTTACATTTTGATCGCTCAAATCGTTGTGTCGAGGTATCGTGGATAGAATCAGAGTAGATTGAGATGTGCATAGATCGATCTTGGAAGAATAAGTGAGGGAACACAATCTCGATCTCATTGGTTTGATAAAAGAGTCAAGTATAAGTCCTCTTCATGTGACGACCAAACTCAAATATAAATACATGAGTTGCATTTGTAGCAAACTAAAAGCTGAAATTATTTCTTGTCTGCTTGTTCGAGTATGATATTCTCTTCGCTAATTAGTTCATATGGGGTATTCAATTGGGTGATGATGAGATACTAGGAATATGAATTCTGTACAAGATGGACTTTCAAAACTGGCGATTAGAAAATGATATGAAAGATAGTGATTAGCAAAATCTACCGCGTGGGTTGTGCTTGTTTTAAAGTCTGCGAGAATATAACAGTGTGAAGATTTATGCGGAGGACTTTGCCTCCTTTGATACGGTGGGATGGAGGATCTCGCTCTTTCCTCATAGTAAAAGAAAAAATAAGACGATTGAAGGAAGAGAAAAGAGATAGAATAAGAAACAAGAGTTCTGATAAAGCAGGCTTTGGAATAACGTGTGCAGTGCACATCACAATGTATCTAGACGCAGCGCCTTCAGTTACCGCCGTGAGTTTATATTTTGTCGGGTGCAGTTCTATCAAATTTTGGTCCAAAGTGTCTGGTAGAATCATGTGACTACGATGCAGCGCTGATAAACACACTCCATTCCACATGCATCGCTAAGCCGATTTTGGTGAGGAAACAAAAAAGAACTGTAACGACTCAATTCCATTTTAAAGTCAAAACCCTTCATATTTGCAATGCTCTCAGCAAGCAAATAAAATAATAAATAAACTTTGCATATGAATTTCTACGGAACTAAAAATTCTCAGTCAGTCTCCTTAGCTTATAATGAGACGTTATGCCTTTGTAATAATTTCGTTGTGTGCCATCAATTTTAAGGGGCTGTCGGGTAAGAATTTACTCGGTAGGGAGAAAAAAGAGCACGTCCCGAAGAGAAACCGTGCTCTGCTCCCTGTGTCTTTTCACGAATCATGATTACAATCCTACTTTTTTCTTCTCAAAAGAACGTGCAAGCAAGGAAGGTGTCAGCTATTTCAAAGTCTACAGCTCTATTTTTGGATTGCGAACATGTTCGATTTGAAAGTGTACATATGACATAGTTTGAAAAGTTTGTCAATGTATGACTCGCGTAAAAAGGTGAGAACGTGAGAATCACTGTACACGAAACAGTCTTTGCATAGGCACCAACAAGAAAGTACTAGTAGGAATAGGGGTTATTTTAAGTCCACCTCGATACCCCAAGACATCGAGAAGTGAAAATAGCCTCCGGCTAAATCATGGAGATTGGATTCAGCTTGGCTATTCTCAGTCTCGAGGACATGATTATATTCAACACCAAAAATCATTTGCATGATGAATAACATCAGGTGACTCTGGTCCAAGAAATTCCAAGAGCATGCAGATTTCAATGTTTTTCCTGGGGTTCACCTGTTCTACAAAGTAGACGAATTCCGCATTTTATGGAATCCCGTGAATGTGGGAGTTCCAAATCTATCTACCATATCCGTTCTTTCACATTTCATCGATACTTTATAAAATGACTCTTGAAAATTAACAACAAGTCATTGCAAATTCTAGAAGGACGTCAAAAATAAATGATGGATAAATCCGGTTAAGAAATAAACTTTTAGGGTTGAAGTGGCTGAGGACTCAGTGAGGAGATGTGAAGATTAGATTAAGGTTAGAGTTCGACTAACCATGCTCGGCGAGGTAGCTTGGCTTGAGGTAGACTCTCTCAAAATCATGTAAATAAATTTTCATCAATTAAATTCTCAGAATAACCAAGATATATTCAAACAATGGCATTATGAAAGAAACTTTGAATGGAGGCCTTGGAGATATAGGAGGTAGAAGTCGATTCGCTTAAATATCTGACAAAGTTTGTTCGTAATTTATCTGATCTTCGAATTTGGCACTAGTGTCGGGACCGAGAATATTTGTAAACGTAAAAACAGTCGTCTCAAGTATGAATCGTCAGCTCTAGCTCGTGCCTTGCACTGATTTTGGATGAGGGAAATTGCCGTGATATTGGTGACCTCAGTATTATGTAAAGGAGACTAGGGACCATATTTCTAAAAAAAGCATTGTACCGAAATCTGATCTATGCGTATCCTCACTGACGTCGGGACCGAACTATCTTTCTTTAGCTGAGCTACCGGCATGAACACGCGTCTTCATAGCGTGCCGAATTTCTGGAATGAAGATGGAAGGACCTAGTGCACAATGCGAATCATATTAAGGATTAATTGAGTTGTTTCGGCTTTTGGTGAATACAACCCGACTTGTGGGTCATTGAGATAACTTCGTGGAGAGCTAATGGTATCTACCCCCTATTGTATGATTTGTACCTGAGCATGTTGAACTGGGAGAATACCGGTAGCTTGGGCTGACTAGGCTGGTAGTTTTCCAATGAATTTATTACCGTGAAGGTGAGTTTCACAAACCCGCCAGCATGCACAGGTGAGATGGCTTTCAGATGAATTTTGGATGACTACTGTAAATTTTCGTAGCCCCAAGAAGACTGAGAATGGTCTACCAATACCAAATATTCTTGCTCCCCTACAGCAATCTTGTTCACGGCTTACCATGGGAGACTTTCTGGAATAACCTTATTGTCTAGTCGACAGAACTACTCCAAGCCGAAAAATGATAAGTCTTTGGCCGTGAGCTGAAACTTGTGTGTAGTACCAATTGCCAATATCACTAATGTGCCTCTGACGTCCTCTTCTGCGTATGCTCTAGCCTCCCGGGCCTCGCTTTTGTTCTATTAAGCTCATTCTGGTAAGGTTCTACCCAAAGAACTTTGATTTTAGTTCCGTGCTAAGAGAGCGGTCAAACTAATCTGATAAATACAATGGAGATATGATGGAAATTTTCCGTAGTAAGGTTACTATCAAATTAAGGTTACGCGTCTACGCAAATTTCCCAGCTTCATCACGCTTCCACTGCCGGCCCGTAAGTCTAGCTAACAAGATCCTGGCCGGTATGTCAAATACGACCAAGGCATTTCATACTCTTTGGCCATCAAATGGCTCTACCACAATGTCAAGCAAACACAACTAGACTAATGAGGTTGCGCGTCTCATAGGGCACAAGCAATAACACTGCGACTTGCGTATTTATACGGTGTATACTGAGATGCATGGTGGCGTGTAACATCTAAATCAGACATTGATGCTATGCTGAACGTCGATTCGGGATCGACAAGGTGGGACGAACGTTTCCATCTCTTCTCAAAATCTTTATAAGATCTCAGAGTTCTCCTCCAAATATTTTCTCCTCATCATCAGGTTTCGGTCCTTTCATTCGCTTACCACCCGACGACCTGAACTAATACTTCAACTTCAACGACATTCTTTCTATTTGATTTTTCGATTCCAATTATGCGTCAATCGATGCGAACAGGAGCTGTTGCAGCTCTTGCAGCCTCTACAGCAAAGGCCGCCTCCCTTGCAGATGTTTGCACTGTCGCCAACGTCCAAGCTGCTTTACCAGCAAACGGAACCTTGAATGGCATCAACCCAATCTCATCTTCCGTAACTGCCAACCCTGTTTACAACGCCACAGTAAGCTCGGTAGCTTATGACTACTGCAACGTTACCGTTACTTATGCCCACCCTGGTAAAGATCAAGTTGTCGTTTGGTACAACTTCCCAAGCCCGGATGTCTACAAGAACCGTTTCTATGTTGGCGGAGGAGGTGGATACGCTCTCGGCTCCGACCCAACCGCAGGTTTACCATATGGTGCCGTCGGGGGTGTCTCAGATGCCGGCTATGATGCTATTGGTGGTACCACTGTTAATGAGGTGGTCTTGACTGGAAATGGATCTGTCAACTGGGATAGCATCTACATGTTCGCATACCAGGCACTTGGTGAGATGACCCAACTTGGAAAGGTCATTACTCCATTGTTCTATGGCAGCAACTCAAGCGCAAAGCTCTATACCTACTACGAGGGATGCTCTGATGGTGGGCGTGAGGGTATGTCCCAAATTCAACGTTATGGCTCAGAGTACGATGGTGTCATCACTGGTGCCCCAGCTTTCCGTTATGGACAACAGCAAGTTGTAAGTTACATCCAAAGGTCAAAAAAACTTGACATGTAGCAATTGCTAATTTTTCTTAGAACCACTTGTTTTCCAACGTTGCCGAGGTCATGATGGACTACTTCCCACCTCCTTGTGAGATGGACAAGATCGTCAACATGACAATCGCGGCTTGCGATCCTCTCGATGGCCGTACCGACGGCGTCGTTTCCCGAACCGATCTTTGCATGCTCAACTTTGACATCAACAGCACTATTGGCGCTGCTTACTCTTGCGAGGCCTCAACTAGCAGCTCCCTTGGATTTGCTTTCGGCCAAAAGGCCAAGAGACAAATGGGTCCAGCCGCTGCAGATACTCCTGCCCAAAACGGAACCGTCACTGCTGAAGGTGCTGCTCTTGCTGCTCAACTCTACAGTGGTATGATCAACTCCAAGGGCGAGCGTGTCTACCTCCCATGGCAGCCAGCTTGTTCATTCGAAGATGCTACCACCAGCTACGACAACACCACTGACACATGGGGAGTTGATATTGCCTCTACTGGAGGTGAATTCGTAACTAAGTTCATCCAAAAGGTTGACCTCGACAACCTTGCTTCCCTCGACAACGTCACCATGGATACACTTCAAGGATGGATGAACGACGCCATGGTCTTGTATATGGACAGCTTACAAACCACTCTCCCTGATCTCACCGAGTTCCAAGAGAACGGAGGAAAGCTCATCCATTACCACGGAGAATCCGACGACAGTATCCCAACCGCCTCTTCAGTCCGTTACTACGAATCCGTCCGCTCTATCATGTACCCCAACCAAGACTTCAACGCCAGTATCACCTCCCTTAAGGAATGGTACAAGCTTTTCCTCATTCCAGGAGCCGCACACTGCAGCACCAACACTCTTCAACCAGGTCCTTACCCTGCTGACAACATGGCTACCATGATTGATTGGATTGAAAACGGGATTGAGCCAGAGAGACTTAACGCTACTGTTGGTAGCGGTACCTATGAGGGAGAGGTTCAAAAGCTTTGCGCTTTCCCATTGAGACCTATCTGGGATGCTGAGGGTACTTTGTCTTGCGAGTATGACCAAGCTTCCGTTGACACCTGGTCTTACAATCTTGATGCTTTCAAGATGCCAGTCTACTAGATATGTCTTAGTGTGATACTAAGAAGTGTACGGGAAATGGAAAGGGTGTGTGATTAGGGTGGGCGGGTGTAACTGTAGCATTTTCTTGGAGTCGAAAAGGTTTTCGCATGCATAGCTTGATTTTTCCTTTTTCAGTTCGTGTATATCTTGCCCTTGCGCATTAGCAGTCTTTTTATATCAATCAATTTCTTCTTTCAACTTAATTTCCCTATAGCATTTGAGTCCATGATTAAACTGTACATGTGAACACATATATATCCAGCAGCTCACGTGTGAATAATTTCCTTGTTAGCTTTCACTTAAGTTGTATCGATCGACAAAGAGCCGCATGATAGGCGCAAAAGATCTAGGATAACAGATATTACCCTTTTGGGAAAGAAAAGATGGTGAATCCTTTCATTCCACCACGCCAAACTCAAAACACATCAAAAGGCACAGAAGCCAAAGAGCTTGCTTGGAAAGCGCTCCTTTAGGATAAACTCTCAATCATTGCAATATAAGACGGGGTAGATCTATGCTAGACGTATGAGGGATTGTGATACTATGTGCAGGTGCTCATGTACTGAGGTGGATGTGTGTGTTGGTCAACAGTTCGCATATCTGATCTTCCAATATTCCAGTGGAGGTGATTTTCATGGCGCCGTCGTGAGTAGGTCACCCAAATGCGATAAGATACCTGGTAACTTGACAGATCTGCTAAAAGAGGTCCAAGAAAATTACTACTGTATTGAGATTACTTCTTCGTCAATCCGTGGTTGGTGAATATAAGGTCATTTGGTAGATCGAGGGGTTGAGGTGGATTGCGCTAATGGTGGGGTTAATTCTTTGAGCAGGGTTCGCATGAAGCGCAATTATCTTATTTTTTAGTCTGCATAGAATGTGGGGCATAAAATTATACGTTTCATTAATTTTTTATGTGTTATGATGTTGTATTGTGCGTTGTACAATTGTGTTTTGTGTTGATCTGAATGATCCTTCGGGTTTCGGGACGAAATTACCAGGAGTTTGCTTGTTAATATGGTGATCGAGCATTAGCGGTTTATTGTAGAATGAGGCGAAAGGGAAGAGAGTGGTGTATGAAGCTCAAGGATGACCGTTGAAGAGAGATGTGAGGATATGTCTGGCAGCTTACCCATAGTTAATGAGGCTCAAGCAGGGGCAATAGAGACTAAAATCAGGGTCCAATATCTTTCGATAGGAGGGGTCCAGTAGTCCAGTGGCAATTAGAAGGGATTCTAATTCTTTGTGTCACCTCTGGTTGGGCGAGACACAAGTAATGCAAACTCAATATGGGGTTCTCCCGTCAAACCATTTGAATACCGCAAGCGCGGTTGATCAATGATCTGTTTCAGTGGTAAATTCCCTCCATGGTGGGTAAAAAGTGACTAGAATCAGGGTCCAAAGTTTAAGTCGGTGAAGAAGTGCTAATGCACTCCTGATGGGGATGGGGATGGGGCACTTACTATGATTCTCAAACGTTGCTGCCGTACATTTATAACGCTCATGAATCATCGCGCGCTGTAACCGCAGATAGCACGTCAAGAATCTTTGGGCTTGGGCGTGAGCGGCTGTTGAGGCAGTACTGTAAATTGGAACAAGTCATCGTTAGGTGGCCCAGACCTATTGGGGTAATATGCCTATTTGAGTATTTAGGTCTTGTGGAATTTCGAAATTTCTAGCCCTTCAGGGTTCCCTAAGTATCATGCACAAAAGTAGCCGAAAATAGTGTTTTGGCTGACTTACTTGATTTGGAAGTAATTCCTATTCGGGCATGAAAGGTGCAGTAGTAACTATTGAAATTTTATCAAAACGCAACCAGTACCCAAAATTCAGTCCGTCGAGAGCTTTTCAGGTCATGGGCCTAAGACAATGCCAATACCTTCTCTATGGTTAGTAAAACTCATGTGATTCAACATGAACCATGATTTCCAGTTAGGTAGAACTCCAAAGCTTAGGAAATGCAACCAGTTAGCACCGTAGTGAGCTCAAGAGAGTTCAAAAGAGCTGAATAGGACCAAGTTAAAAACACATGCAAAATATGTTTGTATCGATAACATGTGGCAAATTTATCCCTCAGAGTTTAGAAGTCCTATTGTGTAGTTTGAATGTCCTTAAAAATGACATAAGTAATGAAGGACGAAAGACGAAAGTGGCACATTTATTTTCTGTGCTCGCTTACTAGCCATACTTTTCCGACAAAGGTCAGGAGGTATGTCGCCAACTATGATCCAGGATAGGGATTAGAATTTCATGACCCGACTTCAAAACAATAACATGCTAATGACGGCAACCGATCTTTGAACAGTTTGACAACATGTTGAAGAGTTGTACAGTTGTCTATTGCAGATACAATGTTTCCAACCATCTTAAAGTGAAATACCTTCCCGTTCCCTCGATATCTCGGATTGGTATAAGATTCTACGATATTCAACTGTCCATCTTTAGAATTGACTGCCAATATTCCTTTCATTGTCATACCATACGGTCATCTACCTAGTACGTGGTGTAGTATACTTGGAAAGGCATCTATCCGCATCTGGACCGTGAGCAAATTCAAACTTCTCGAAACAGGAGACAGTAGTAGGAGAATTTCGTTCTATTACCGATTATCGTTTTACAGAGAATGCGTCAGAAACTGCCAGCGTATCCCCATCCTCCCCTTTTCATTCACTTGTCATCAATTCAGGCTTCAACTATAGGGTTCTCTGTTCATATCGAGACAATTTATTTAGAGCACTTAATCATCTAGTCAGCAAAACATGATGTATACCTTGCCACAACCACAAATTATACACTGAATAGTGTGAATTTGTGATTGAGGAATTCCAATCTTGTTTCTGTATAAGAAGGAAGATATTATACTTTATCCACCTTCAGGTTAAATTCAAAGATGTCATGACTGTCCACAAGAATGTTCACAGATTAACGGAGCGGGATACACAGAATATATACTGTCATTAGCTGTTGAAAGCTAAGCACTCTCTTTTTCGAAATATGTGAGTCGTGATTGCATTTCATAGCATCATTACCTCCAGCACCATTGTTTATACTGTCATTGTTTGATCGACGAAAGCTTATTGTCAGTCAATCATCTTTAGGTATGAACAATTATTGACAGAAAAGCCAAGTCAGACTGAAAATGTCAGCCAGTTCTATTGTCTGTAGAAATAAACTTCAAATGTGAGTTGCTGTAGTGGTCTCGAAGGACTCAGGACTTGCGTCTCACCGTTTACTAGAATGGGGTTCATGATCCACTTATCAAATTTGACAATTATTGTTGTCATTGTTATCGCTAACCTATTTTCTTGTTACAAAGAGATGTATGTTGAGGAACCATTTACGGTATGGGGCTCAATTAAGACGATATGGTACCAGTTACGGATCAGATGAGAAGGTATGAAATATTTGGCAGGGAATCCTGTGAGCTTGTAGAGAGTAGGTAAACGGTTTGATGAACTCAATAGCTCTCGAACTGTTCATTTATATAAGCGAGGTATGTGTATAGAAATTTATTTGCTCCAATCGATTGGGGAAGCTCACAGTGTGTGACGTCAATTTCAGGTCAGATTCTTGTATCATATCATGTATATAATGCTTCATCCAACGCCCCATACTCTATCACCACTCACAGCGATGGTACCCAACAGCGGCAGTAATTTCAAGGCGCCCTCCGAATTATCTCCAGAGGTAAGGGTATTATGTCGTGCCCTTCCAACTTGTGCTGACTATTAAACAGCGGAATTTCAACAAGGTGATCAGGTAACGAAATGTAGAAAGCTTCCTATCCAACTATTAAGTTTGCTGTCACAATATCGCTCTTGATCATCAAAGTCTACTTCTCAATTTACATGGCTTACTATGATCTTCAGGATTGCCTTAGATTGCAGAGCCATCAAAAAGTTGTGATATATTTCCCCTCGTCCCTGTCAGCTCCGCCTGGTAAACTAGCCGTTGTAGTCTTGTGATCTTTCACTTTCCCTCCTAATCTAAGAGCCAGCACCGAAATTCCACGGGTAGAACTCTGAATCGAATTTGGGCTCTCGTCCTGAAGATGCTTCGACGCAATGTTAAGTGAATAACGACAGTAAAACCACCATTCATATTGTTGTCGAGAACAAGTATATTATAGCCTTATCCCACTACCAAAAAGCTGTTTCCGAAGGTATTCACACAACACGATATGTCTTATTTGTCTTCTGTAAAGTCCAGCTGTCAACGCACTTTTTGAAAGCAAGTCGGCCTACCATTGAAGCCGTTGAGACGCAACAAACCATTCATTTACGGCCAGCCATTGTTGTTTATAGGATATAACCCTCCATCTATTCAAATCACTTCAGTGATGTTTATATTCCTCAAAGTGACAATCCTCTCGTGACTGCAACCGGAGTCATAAGATAGAAATATTTCATACCGAATCTAGATTTGGGATGAAATCTACCCATTTGCCTCGAAATTGAGGTATATAAATCTCTCGTCTGACGAAAGGTAATTCTTTATCTGTAACTACGAAAAGCGCCTCCTGTACAGATCAGATGTGAGCATCAAATGGTGGAATTCTGATTTCTATCAGCCTCCCAAACTCAGTTTTCTCGGCATTTTTCGAAGAGTTACACATGAAAACGAGAATCTTCGCACCCAATTAACGCTACCGATACATATCTGACAACAACAAATGAGCTATAATAGTGATATTCCTGAGTTAGTTGTTTTCCACTATCCAGTACCCCTTTGATGGTGCACTCTTGCACAAACGCTTTTCCTTGCCGATTTCCTGAATTCATGCTATCAAGAAATCGCAACAATTGCAATTTGCAAATAGTATCTCACTATCATTCCTATACTTCAATTAACTACCAGCGGTATCATCTCCAAAAAGAGTCAATAAGATAGATGGATAGCACAGACTGACACGTGGGATACTAAAAGTGACTTGATATCAAAACACAAGCAGCAACAATGAAGGAAGGTGCCAACCCAGCCCGACACAAGCACCACAGTATTGTTTTCCTTCTCAGCTGTCAATATAACACAAATCATCTCGTAATCAACTTTCATTCTCAATAAATAAATACCCATACTTCTCTTACAAAATAAAGTCTCTTACCAAGCGTACTAAAACTCACTCTCCGCTCTAATCGATAATTTCGTCATAATAACACACTAGCCTAGCCTACTTTCCCAAAGTTCATTTTTGGTACCTATGGTCTATTGGCTCCTGCTAAAGCTACGAGTTTGCGCTCGCTATTCTATTGGTCCCAGAATCTTGATTACGTCAATTTCGAGATCGATCAGATGTGCAACAAAACGTGACGGGGGGTCTATATTAGGATCTAGATTGTACTCGATTCACTTCTAATAGTAAGGATACTGACTCTAGAAAATTCTATGGTCCAAGCTTTAAGGTTAATTTTGAGTTGATTTTTTTGCTGGTATATGGTTATTCACATGCGTGTATTGCCAAAATGGGATATAGTCATTGTTGTGATAGAGTGATATACCCGTAAATCCACTCACCAGATTCCAAGGTCTTATATATGTGTTGAGCAAGTGCTTGAAACCTCAACAGGGTTTTCATTGGGAGTACATCAAGTTGAACAAAAGTGTAAAAAGGTGAGGTTGGTGGTCTAGTCCAAATCTAGACCTACATTGAGTCCCTTTCAAAGAATGAACTTATCTCTGTACTTTGATGTCATGGTTGCAAGTGAGTTCCCTGTCTTTCCTATACATTGTATTTATCAGCTTCTTCGGTTCCATTAGATAGGTTGTTTCGAATTTGTATCAATACCTGAAAATATGCAATGGATGCCTCTCAGATCCACATTGACTTCATGCTGTTCCAGATACTCGCATCTCATGTACTAGCGATATGTAGTGAATGCTGAGCCCATCCCGTTATGTACTAGTGACGTAGTGTATAAGCTAAAAAAATCCATCCCGCTCTCCCATGCTTCATCACCCACTACAGAAGCTAAACCCCAACAAGCCTTCGAGGTCTGAGTTTGCGCCCAAGAATCTATTGGCTCCTGAATAACATCTCTCTTTGCGCTCGAGAGTCCATTGGCTCTTTCACCTTTCTTACGTCAAATTCGAGAGTGGATCAAATTTGTAGATATGCAACAAAACCATTCCCAGAAGCCGGACTTCAGACGACTCACTTTAGTAAACGAGATCGCTAAATATATCTAGCCACTCACGGTTCCAACATTATAATAAGCTCCGCTCAAGCGTGGAATATTCCCGCTACTTCCCTAGCATCTGTCTGCTTTGAGGTAGGGCTGATCGACCCTGTTTGCGCTTGCAAATCTATTGGCCTTGCAGGTGACTTCTTCTTTGCGCTCATGATACTACTGGTTCATTCAGCTTGCTTACGTCAAATTCGAGAATGGGTCAAATTTTATAGATGTGCAACAAATTCTCGGTTTGAGTTTTAGACCGTGGGTTGTGGTGAATTCAGATGGTTGACTATTCACTTTCACTTTTAGTCTCAATCATTTTCTTCGCCCACTCAGAGTTATTGATCTCAGATAACCTTGAACGCAAAATAAAATCACATTTATGTAAGACCACCGCAAATTGGTTCCAGCCATCCTTCTATTACCAAACAATACTCTGTGACCATGAAGATGATACACTAGATTCTGTTCTACCTCTTTCCTTTCTCAAACTTTGCTGCTTATTATCTTTCAATCATACTTTCTAGATTTATGTTACCGACGAAGAAATTTCATACATCCACCAGAGATCCAGCATATCTGAATTCAAAAAGAAGAATCAAAAAATATACTATCGATATGACGTCATGACTACCGAAACCACCAACACTACTTGCAAGTCGTCCCTGCCGTCAAAGTAAGTACTTACCATCGCTTTCAATCGTCGACTACATCTTGAAATATGAGCATCTGCATATATCGCTCGAGATTCAAAAGGCGATATTCGTCTATCCAGCTATCGCACTCTCAATCTTCCATTACCAAAAGTACAAAAATCCCTCACGACATCGTCCCATGAATTAGTTCAAATTTCAACACCAGAAAATCCTTCATTTCTCCACACCATCGTCTTGCGCTTTTAATGCGCATCACAGCGCATCTACTTTCGTAACTAAACTCCAATGAAAAGTGTGCTTTTCCAGCTTTCAACCGTCGACCAATGAGAAAGCGAGCGCATTTTTTCCGATGTGCAACAATACGTTTTGGACCGTGATGTCACGTGAGTATATTCACTACCCTGATGCTTGTTCAATACTACACTTCTTAAGATGTACTCCCGAAGGAAAATCGACAAATTAAAAACAATTGTGGAGTAGTCCTGACACGATTGTTTGGTTTGTTTGAATTACAAGGATTCACATCGCAGTGGTATCTTCCTGTGTTGGACATGTCTTGGAAATTTGATCGCTAAAAAATAGCGGCTAACTTACCCTATTGTTTATTACATAATATACCTATTCTTCAGAGTAAAGAAAGTCGCAAATCACAATATAAGAACACCTCTATAATAATATTTGAATATAGTCATACATGTAGATTTAAGAAACCCTTGAATTATTAGGTTGATCCAAGTGAACTGCGAGTGACCTCTCTTTGATGGAAGGAGATAGTATTTGGGGCGTCAAACAACATTAAATAGATGATAATGAAATACTCAGATTTATCATTTTGGTTTGTGGTATGATATATCGCCGTATGGTAACCATGTACACACATGACATGCTCTCCATTTTTCTGAGCAACGACTAGTCGAACGATTGAGAAGAACGGGGAATAGATAAGAGAGGCTACGACGAGATCTCAAATCAGCTTTTTTGGCATCCAGAGTGTATAGGTACGACAGGTTGACCTTTCGAGCTCAAAAAGGTGTAGCCATTATACCTGTACTTGTCTTGACCAAGAAACGTGTGAGAGGGAATTTGAAGTTCTGAGGAAGCAAAAGCAATGTTTGGTTGACCTCTTATTGATTGAGGACACTCGAAGAGAAGAATCGTGATGATAGGATGTGAATGCAAAGTTTTCACGGCGGTGACTGTGATGCATTTAGTATAGCTTGTTTCCAGATATGTGACTTGCTTGATGGTAGATACCTGGTCCCAATGCGATAGAATTCAACGAGAGTCTTCGATGGCAAACTAATCATGAATATCTTTGGAAATCAAGATGCTCAGCTAGATGAATACATTTAATTGACTTGCATCAGACAGGATTGATACTCGCATCGAAACCCGCCAGTTTACCGGTATATGTTTCCTTGCGGAGAGTTTATGGGATATGTGTCTATCTGCGGGTTACTATGGTAGCTCCAAAGTTTGAAGTGAATATCAAAAAGTGAACTACTTTACCCCACAAAATCACTGACAATGTGTCGCTTCAACATCTGTTATTACCCGTGATCCCGATGGAGACCTGGTGCTGATCTTGGGTCCTAAGCTATCTGAATTCTTCATTATAGAATATCAGGTCGACACCAGTGCCACAAGTATCTTTGAGGACGTGAAACATTTATCAAATAGAGAAGCAGCCATTCTGCCGACGATTCAAAGCCCTAATCGGACCCTAACCGTGACCCCACCGTATCCTGTTCTCTTCCATGTCCGTAAGCTTCTCTTGATGAGTTTTTATATCCTTCTCAAGCTTATAAGAGATTTCTGTCGACTGTGTTAATTTTTTAAGCGCCTTTTCTGCATCTATCAGCCTTCTTAAATAGAGCTTTACTTTCCCTTCACACCTCTCGTAGTAAAAAATTTCATCACCCTTTACGGTTGAAGGGTCTATGTCAATTTTGTCAAGGAAACTCGTTTTCAACTTGTTATAGTTTTCTACCAGCTTCTGTGCGGTTTCCAAATCCATTTTTTTGTTTTATCAATCATTCCTGAAGATGAAGACTCCTTTTTTTTGGTTGTCTTCGCTTTTCTTGACTTGATCATTGGAGGAAAGTTTTTGTGATGAGTTTGGTTCTCCACTATTGGAATTCGAAGGACGAGTCTTGACGGCCCCTGTTGGTCTTTTCCTTGGAGCTGTACTCCTTCCTCTCTCGCTTTCACCTGGAGATGGCATTACAGCAATCTGAGCTATAAATCTATCTATTGAGCTCTTAAAGAGAAATTCAGAAGATTGTTATGAAGTTTATAAGATTTTAATTCTTATTGTATTGAAAAAAGATACATCCATTTGCTACTGATATTTGCAAATAATCAGGTGTTAAATCTTTACAACAATTATTGTCCATTTCAATTATTAGGCACTCTATTTCTTGATGATCTATCTAAATGTTACCTACATACAATAATTATAGCATGGGGCTGGCTAAAGGCAGGCCAAGGTCATATATTTAGCCAAGTGTTACAGGGCCGACCTAAAATGACCGTATCGAAGCCGCCCAGCCTAACGGTACAAACTTCACCTCCTTGTTTCTTCGAAACACATATCACTTTCCTCAAAAGCCTTCAAAGCTTTGTTGACGGGTTCAGGAGGAAGGGCAAAACCGGAATATCTCTCCCAAATGACGATGTAAACGCCATAGTCACGGTGACTAAAGCCATACATGGCCGCTTCAAATCGATCTTGGTGCTGCACGATTTGAAAGTATTTACACAAATAACAGTTCAAATAAGCTTCTATGCATCGGATTGCTGGGAATGCGTTACATGGGTATTTAAGCTGGATTCTAGATCAAAAGAAGCTACGGAAAGATTGACCAGAGAAAGTTGCACGGCGATTCATGAAATAGAGGACGAGAAAGTCTGTTTTGATCTACCTATTCCAGCCAAAGTTATCTGCAATCTTCTATATTCAGAATTAGGAAAGATTTAGAGTACTAACAATTGTTCAGAAGAGGCAGACAGAGAATGTGAGGAGGCCATAAAAAACCTCAGCGAGATACTAAGTCGCACAATATTCACGTATCAAGGCTCGAACTTGATATGTTCAGCGATTCCCCAGCCAGTTTCGTCATTTTTTCAAGTATAAATTTCAAATCTACGGTCAATACCATCTCACAGAGATTACAAATACTGCAATCCAACAGTCCTCGGATCTCTCATCAGAAGCGCTTTTCGACAGGCTTGCTTCAACCTGAGCACTCCTCCCCACAGATAAACTCGAGCTTCAATATTATTAGAGACAAAATGAAGGCGCTTGAAGTTACCAACGGTTGTGAGGAAGTCCTAAATAGGCCTATCAATAGCCATCATGTCTTGATGACAATCTTCCACTCGGTTGAGGCTGTAGATGGACAGATATCGGGCTTGAACCTGGCAGATTTCGAAAAAATTCTCGACAGCAGATAGATGACACCTGCGTTCACCCATCATGGCTTTATTATTCGAACTCGAGGCTATCAAAACACACTTATTTTGCAAAAACATCGTAATGCACATCTAAGCGGGTAGCTTGGGTTAGCAGCAACGGATCGATACTTCTATTGAGACATTAACTCCTCGTTCGTGAACCGGGTTCCTTCTTTCAGCTCTGGCGCATAATACAAATAGACGCTCTAGATTCTGCGATTGTAAGTTTCTCTCCAAGACAAAGTGTGCAATATTGTGCTGAATTCTTAATCTATACAACTGTAATCTCACGTTATGGCTCTTCTTCTTCTTTTGATATGAAATTTCAGAGACAGAATCGATGCTTCTACTAGCTCTAAAGCGCGTTTCTTGATCAAACGACTCGTACAGCTCCTCTTATTAATGGTATTGAGCTATACAGCTATACCACTTTTACTGATTCGCTATAGAACATGAATTAGGTTTTTGTTTTTATACGCTAAATAAAGCTAATATTAAAATAAGAGTGGTAGGACAGTGGTTGCATGTATTATTGACTATGTAGATTGACTTATTAGACTTAGGATCTAGACTATAAAGTGAAAGATATATATATATATATATGTATTATATCATATGTGATATGGTATATAGTACATATCATATATTTCCAATACTCCCCTAGAGAGATTACTTTCTCCTAGCTTCTATAGTTAAACCTTATTCTATTACGAGACCTAGCATATCCTTGAACCTTTCGAATATTACTCTAGCGTATGACTTTATTAGTTCATCTGTAATTATATTTTTAGTATTGATATAATTAGTATTAGCTAGTTGTTTCTCAGTTAGATCCCTAATCAAGTGATAGTATATATCAATGTGCTTTGATCGCTTGTATAGATAAGGGTTCTTAATTAGAGCTAATGCTTCTTGATTGTCACCTAGTATCTGGACTGTCTCTTTATTATCAATATACTTCAAGTGTTTCAAGTCCTTTAATAGTTGAGCTAGTCATTAGTCTTGCTTTGCAAATATAGCTATCGAAATATACTCTATTTCTGTATTTGATGTTACTACAGACATTTGCTTCTTGCTTGCTTATGAGATTGATCCACTATAGAATATTACTATACCTCCCGAAATGCTTTTTCGATTAGTTTTATTAGATGCTCAATCTGTATCTATATAGACTTTAATAGTATTCTATAGAAGATTGTAATCTTTGTATATAGTCGGCTAGACTCCCCCAGGCTCGAAGCATAGCTTCTATTTGATGATTGATCTCAAATATCTTATAAGATTCTTAAGTGTAATATTATAATACTTTGCTAGATTGAATATAGTCTGTACTAATCCTTCAAAGCTAAAAGCGATATCTGGTCTTATATAAACCATAAAATAAATTATATTACTAATCGCTTGCTAATACTCGTAAATATCTAACAATTTGTCATCTGGGTATATAGATCATAGTTGGTTGTAATCAGATATTAATATCTTTATTAGTGTATATTGACTGTAGGGAATTCCGAATCATATAAGTATAGCATCTAAATACTCTTCTTGATCCATTATTAGAGTTCTTTCTTTTCTGTTTCGGATAATACGAACTCCTAAGATCTTACTAATCTCCCCTAGATTCTTAGTATTAAAGCGAGCAGAGAGTTTTTGAT
>PQXI01000217.1:0-57413 GCA_004786145.1 Botrytis paeoniae | reverse complement strand
ATTTCAAATTTCGAGAATTTATATTATTAAATGAAGAAAGTGCACGGTTACGCACAGACGAATTTTGTATGTATTTACAGTGGCCCACTCGATGATATGGCCCACTCGATGATAAACTACGTTATACATAAACATGGCGGAATGAATTAATCTCCATGCGACTTTGTGGATACTCTGATGGCTTATCAATGCTTACTAAAGTTGGTCCCATTCTTTCGGTCCGGCTGATAAAATATTAATAAGGCGGGGGCATTGAGGATCTTTAATTTGAGTCTCCGCAGTTCCTTCCATTCTTCTGTCTGTGCACCATTAAGAGTTTTCTGTCGTTTCAGAACTCCGCCACGCTCTTCACGAACTTGATGAAGTTCATGAATCATAACGTTTGCTGTACCCATAACACATTGACTCCCTTCTCTCCTGCGTCGATAACGTTTCCTTCTCTCCTGCGTCGATAACGTTTCCTTCTCTCCTGCGTCGATAACGTTTCCTTCTCTCTTCTGACTGTAATCTGTGTTAGATCTATGTTAGATTACAGAATCCATGGATGTTTCATACCTTTCCCAATATATTGCACGACGCTATCTAGGCGAGTCAGGTGACGAGATCCATAGAATGTTCGGATTCGTCGGATTAGTCGGATTGTCCCATCAAACTTTGATTGAATGTCCACATGACGGCACTTAATCGGTACTGACAATTGACGGCACTTAATCGGTACTGACAATTTTGATGGGCACAGACAAGCAGATCCTTGCGTGCGTCATTGTCTTTTCGGTATTATTATTTTTTGACGGGGCTTTGCCGACGTCACAATCAAGCGATTGAAGTTCGAACCAAAAGATATTGTGGGCCATAGCTCTAAATTCTTCAAACTCAACGCAAGAGTCATAAGTTTGACGCGTGGAATGGCATCTCGGTATCCCCCTTTGGTTTGTCAAAGTTGCGAAGAACTTACCGATGCTATATAATCCTCAAAATTGAGTTTATATGCTCCACTGAATGCCCGAGTCGGCGGCAGAGATGGTTCTAGATAGACCTAGGGCCGATTGACAGATGTGGGACAATGTTCATATAAGTTCACCTACGACTTCATCCAATTCTCTTTTCTACTCACCACTGCATTCTTTCGTTCTTTCACCCCCTCATCTCTTTGACAATCCAAACGATCATGTATCGTGTACTCTCTACACTTGCTCTAGCCTCTTTGGCTGCAGCTGGAACCGACTCTACCTTAACCTATGATTATATCATTGTTGGTGCTGGAACCAGTGGTCTAGTCATCGCAAACCGTTTATCCGAGTTGAATGTCACTGTGGCTGTCATTGAGGCAGGTGATTCGGGTTACAACAATCCCAATGTGACAAACCCATCCGGTTATGGATTAGCTTTTGGAACAGATATCGATTGGGCGTATCAATCGACCAACCAAAAGTATGCAGGAAACGCGGGCCAAGTCTTACGAGCTGGCAAAGTCATCGGAGGGACTAGTACTATCAATGGTATGCTTCCTCATTGAATTATTCATGTCATTTCTAATATAATCAGGAATGTCATACACCCGAGCCGAAGATGTTCAAATTGATGCTTGGACGACCATTGGAAATGATGGATGGAACTGGACAACTCTTTTCCCATACTACAAAAAGTCTCAGGCACTCGAAATCCCTACCACTGCTCAAGTTGAAGCTGGTGCAACATATGACGCCTCAGCGAATGGATTTGATGGACCACTGAAGGTTGGCTGGCTCAATAGCTTGGAAGATACTAATAACATCCACACAATCTTGAATGATACATTTGCAGCTCTTGGTGTTCCTTCAAATAATGACGTCAATACTGGTAGAATGGTTGGTTACAGTCGATACCCTTCTACTTACGACGGAACATTGAACATTCGTCATGACGCTGGACGAGCATATTATTATCCAATTGCCGACCGCACCAATCTTCATCTTTACCCAAATACTACGGCTCAACGACTCACATGGGAATCCGACACCGATACCCCTACCGCAAATGGAGTCGAAGTTCTCTCCAACAACTCAAGCATTCCATACACTATTCGTGCAAACTCCGAAGTCATTCTTTCAGCTGGAGCTCTAGCATCTCCTCTTCTTCTCGAACTTTCCGGTATTGGAAACCCTTCCATCTTGAGCAAACACAATATCTCAGTTGTGGTTGATCTTCCAACTGTCGGAGAGAATCTTCAAGATCAAACAAATACTGGCCTTACATACAACAGTTCAGGCAATACCTCTTTCTCCGGAGCCGGAACCTTGGTAGCTTATCCTTCCGCAGCCCAAGTATTTGGTTCTGAAGTTCAAAATATCTCCGCTAATGTTCTTCAATCTCTTCCTTCATATGCTGCTGAAGTATCAGCTGCATCAGGTAACATCACCAAAGCTGCAGATTTGTTGAAATTCTTCAAAATTCAACATGATCTAATTTTCTCAACTACTCACCCAGTTCCAATGGCTGAAATACTCATCTCACCATCCGCAACAGCTTTCAGTTCGCAATATTGGGCCTTGTTACCATTCGCAAGGGGAAGTATTCACATCACATCTTCCGTAGCTGGCACACCCGCAGCTATCAATCCAAATTATTTCATGTTTGATTGGGATGTCACATCACAAATCGCTACGGCTAAGTTTATTCGCTCCATTTATGCGACTTCTCCATTTTCCTCTTTCGTCGGATCAGAGACTGCGCCTGGATTGAACACAATATCAGCCGATGCCACCGAGGCGGAATGGTTTGATTGGGTTAAAACTGTTTATCGTTCCAACTTCCATCCAATAGCAACGGCTGCAATGATGCCCAGAGAGATTGGTGGAGTGGTAGACTCAAAGTTGAAAGTGTATGGAACAGCGAATGTGCGAGTTGTGGATGCTAGTATATTACCTATGCAGGTTTCTGGACATTTGGTTAGTACTTTGTATGCTGTGGCTGAGAGAGCAGCAGATTTGATCAAGGAAGACATGTAGATGTCTCGCAGTTAGAGGCAGCATGGTGCCCGGTATGATGTTCCTAGCATTGAGTATCGTCGCCATAACATTCAAAGATTTTAGTGTATATAATTTTACAGTTTAATTTTTATTCTCATGCTCACATCACCCAGTCACCTCCATGATCATATGCTCCAGGTTTTATCTCGGCGGAAGAAGGGGTTGCGAATATGAGAGTTTGTGATATTAAACCAAGTGATATTTCCCTTAGGCTAGTCGCCCAGCAGCACCCTCCAAGTTCCAGGTTCTAATAGTACATTCCCCTGAGGCTTGAAACCCTGCTATTTGGAAAAATATTTGGAAAGCTGTGGACATGGGATTGTTTGGTATCTTCTACGACATTTGTACAATTGTTACAGTTTCATTGTAGTATCTCAGACTGTATACTTGAGACGATTCTTCCACGAGAATGTCCTTCGGTTAAACTTTAAGAATTTATTGTTATTAATAGATTTTTATTGAAATAGTAAGAATTTTTTTAATGTCTCCAAGCATCAGATCTTCATTGTCAGCCACATAGCTTCATCGCGAAGCACTGTCCAATTGAAAAATTCATTTCATTCTAGAACGTTATGATCTATGTTTTAGTTTTCTTGTTTTGGCTTCCGACCATATACAACATAGCTATAATATCAGTTCTTATGCATAAAATTGAGGACAATAACTTACAATGGATAGTAGGGATGTTTTCTCCTATTTTGGATTTCCTTTTTTACTTCGCCAAGAAATCTTTTGCTGTCGTCTAGATTCCAGCCAAGTTTATCAAGGGAACGAATACTCATACCTTCTAGTCCAGTCATGAGGTTTTCCTGTTCCAAAGCCCCGATCAACTTTAGTCGTGGATCTTTCGGCCATGGATTTGAAGGGATCTTGTATTTCTTTTCCACAACAGCTTCAAACCCAGCTTCGTCGAACCATTTCTTGAATGAAGCTGGATATTCTCGAGGGGTTCCGAATGCAACTGCTGCAGCTCTAACATGTTTATCATATTCACAGAATTTACTGTCAGGAGGTAATGTATCATCATCACAGCCTAAAACACCATGAATCGATTGGAACTCTATCCAACCGCCAGGTGTAATGTGACTAGATAGTTAGAATTTGTCTAATGTCCGAGGAAGAGACTTACTCATAGCATTGAGAATTCAAATCCGGCCAGTTTCTGCCCGAGAAAAGTAAATCTCTAGCGAAATCAAAATCGAAAGTATCCTTCTTCCATGCCTAAGGTTGAGTGATGTCGTCGACTTGGAATTGGCAATTTGGCGGAGCCCTAAAAACAAGTCAGATCAAAGATATCTGCAAGTTTTGCTCTACCAATTCACGACCTTGTAGAGAGGCCTTACCAGATGGGTTGTACCGGAGCAATATCTATTCTCACGACCTTATCAACGTCAAATCATCCTCGTCATTTTGAATATGATTGGGTACTCACCTCAGCGGATGGATAAGCATCAGCAAAACCAATACTCCAAACTCTTGGTCGTAGTTAGTCTCGGTTTGATTCAACCTGACCTTAGAACTGTATAGAAAGCTAACCAGTTTCAATACCAAGGTCTAGGACCTTTTGGACATCTGTATCGATAGGTGCTAAGAATCGTTTCTTCTCAAGAAGTATAAAATACTTTTCATGCGCCATACCGATTCGGTCCATCTCTACTTCGTCCATCGGCATTCCATACTCTTCCAAATTTCAGTACTTCAACGACTAGTATATAAATCTCAGAGATTAATCTTTACCTTCCTGACCATATACAGCATATGTTCTTCCATTCTCTTCTACTCCCTTTATGATACTTGAAGTTAGCGACGCGAGAGCGCCCCTTGCATCTTCTCCCACGTCTGCTCCCCGCGGTTGTCATTATCTACAATCATTCCGCTTTCTTCATGAACGAACCTCATCAATAAAATCATCATCCCCAGGCCCGATGAAGTTTCGTTCCGACATTGATTATCTCAACTGTTGCAATAATCTTCACATCATTTAAAAGCGTTTTGTGGGTACCTTACTGTATTTATTTCAGAAGTCACTGGAAGGGTTTTCCTCACAGTTTGAGCTTCTAAATCTAGAAAGGTTTCCGTTCTTCCTTGTTTTTCAGAACCATGTCATCGTGACGGTGAGTCAGTGATGTCCTTGTGGGTTTCAGATGAGTTTTTCGGGACGGCTCGATCTCTCCCTGTCCCCCGAGCTTGTAGCTGGGAAGCGACAAGGTATATTCGGGATGCGGATTTGAATCCGGTAGCATATCCGTTCTTAACAAATATTCCACGATCGGCCGTCAGCAAGATTGGGTTATCCCCACATCATGTTGATTTCATGACGTGGCGCTTCAAAAAGTTCGAAATAAACGTCCTTCGTCTTAATCACTCAAGTACATAGCATGATGTTCCTCAAATCCGTCAACTAATCAGCAGTTTTATAGCTTTGTCAATGACGTCTGAAATCGACATGGATTCTTTTCAAAACTACTCAGAATTATCGCAAACTGCAGATGAAATATCAACCAAAGTTAAGAATTTTGACGGCAATCATCATGCCAGAACTGAACTTCTCAAACAGGTTGACAAACTTCGACTTCTTCTCAAGGAGCCAATTGATGTAGTGATGCGACAATGGGAATATGTGCGTCTCAGATCTTAGGACGGGTGGACAGTCAGTTTAATTTACTCATGCTAAGATATTATAGACAAATGTCATTGCTGCTCTCAATCTTTTAGTTGAAACGAAAACATTTGAGACAATTCCGCAAGAAGAATCAATCACGGCAAAGGACCTGGCTGCAGCAGTCAATGTAGATGAATCTGCCATTGGTTCGTTGTTCCACCAGTAGACACATCCCATTGACTTGGACTGACTCTTCTCAAGCCCGTGCATTAAGAATGTCTGTCATGTTTGGTATTGGAGAAGAGGTAGAGTCGGATATCTTTGCGCACAATAGTATATCTCTTGCATACCGACCTGGTTTTCAACAAGAATTCTTCAGGCTCATCTAAGTTATCAGAGCCAATGACCTCCCTAATCACCCTTCCCCTTATTCCTTACCTGCCCCTTGATTACGTGAAAAATTCCTGACCATCTAGTTATAACCATACTCCCGCATATATTAAATTTCCAGAGTACTTCCGAGCTCATTTCAAAGAAGATCTTTACGATCTGACAAAGGGACCATACGCCTATGGCCATGGATTAGAAGGCAAAACTTAGTATGAAGCAATCTCTCACACTCCAGAGCGTCTACATATGTTTAATACGACCATGGTATCCATGGAAAGACAATCTCTTATTACTGGCATGTATCCATTTGCTATACTCAAGGATGAAGTTGAAGCGGAAAAAGAGAGACCATTTGTGGTGGACATCGGAGGTGGAAGAGGCCAAGCTTTAACTGCTATTCGAAAAGAAGCACCTGAAGGTATTGGTGCAAAGATGATTCTTCAGGATAGATCAGATGTTCTGGAAAGTTTAACTGAGCAAGATATTCCTAATATTGAAAAAAAAAAAGGGTTATGATTCTCATACACCCCAACCTGTTAAAAGCAAGTTGTTCACTATATCTCGTTCACGTGCATCAGTTTAGGCGGGTTATGTGATGGGTTAAGGAGTTCAGTTGGGGAAAATAAAGATGGAAGTACGGTGGTTGAAAATCTTAATGATTTGGTGCAGAAACCCAAATGGAAATCGAAATCTAACACAAAACAGATGCTCATGTCTACTTCATCCGACGTATCCTCCATGACTTCTACGAACCAGTCTGTGTTCAACTACGCAAAAATATCGCATCAGCTATGGGTACTACATCCCGTGTTGTGATTGCTGACATGATACGACCAGAGAAGACTGATATCGGTGGTGAAATGATGATTTATTGCATAGGCTTTTGCATGATGCTGTTAAATGGAAAGGAGAAGAGGGAGAGAGAATTCAGAGATATCGTTGATTCAGCCGGATTGGAGGTTATCAAAATCTGGAGATATCCAGCTGGAACACAAGCATAGATTGAGTGTCGGTTAAAAAGAGTACAAATAATAAAGTGTTGGCTATAAAACCGTTAACTATCAACGTAGTGATAGGTAGCTCAATTGATAGATTGAGTATTCTAATTTTCTAGACCCCTATGATACTTCAACTTGTATCAAAAATATCACAATGTAATAGTTGAAGAGAAGAAAGAGAAATGAATAATGAGAAATTATATCATACGAAAATAATCGGCTCACTTACAAAAGGGGTAAAAAGTATAAAATCCACATAATTTATTCTCATCAGATAGACTTAGCGAAAGGCCAAGAGATCAAAGCAAGAATATTTTTATAGACATTTAGTCGTATTTTAAGATCTGGAACTCATTTAAAGCGAAACGTATTTTTATTGTTTTTATTCTAGAAATGTCTTTCTAGATTTTATTTTTCAACACTCGACTCCTAACCATCTATCTCATAATTGAAAAGATTTTTTTTTTCAAAATTTGAAAGTTTTCTAGATCTTGTGATAAGTAATTAAGTACTCGCTACTAATCAGTCTTACCGATCGAACAAAGTCAAAGTAAAATGAAAGAACAAAGCAAAAGAACAAAGAAAAAGATGAAGAAACTCCGATGGAACTGTCCTCTCGAAGACTGACCGTTACGTAAACATTGTTCGCAAAACTCAACCCATACGGGATCTTGTCCGTTCCAGGAGGGGCTCGTACGCCCAGATGCGCAATCGTTGCAGGGAGTTCCGATGAATCTGTGGCTGAAGTCGCCGCAGCAGCAACACTTGACTACCTCGTAGTCACAATAGTTGCATTGTTCTGACATGTCTGCGAATTTGAATCGAAGATTTTGGGTGTTCTGTATCTTTGAATGTTCTGAAGATTTGAAGAGGGTGCTGGGAGAATCTTATAATGCGATTTACAGATATAAATACAAATCTGTCCGGTGTTGTTCACTGGTTATTCTCTTATAATCCCCTTTGAACAATGACCTAGTTTCATGCGGCTGAAAAGTTACATATGGACTTGAGTCTTTTCAGGTATTGCTCACATGAGATGGGATCATGATATTGTTGTTTGGACATTATAGCAAGCACGGCATGGTTTCAAGAGAGTTTGTAAGTCAGAAACTATCTCACAGATTCAGCGTACTCGTGTCTTCAATAAACCGAATGACTCGGGACATTCCACACGTTTCAAAATGAATGAGAGAAGTTTCGCTGTTGAATCTAATGCAAGCAATTCACAGAGAGTTGTGAGACTTGGAAACCAGCGATAAGTGGATGAAGCAAGATGGGGGAGAGTAATAAGAGACAGGGAGGACAGTAAAGAATCAGGAGCTTCATGTAACGAAGTCGTTACTGAGGGTGTTGAGAAAGAGACGACGAGTTTGAAATTGGAACTCAGACATTAAGAAGTCTAAGTGACTAACAAAAACCAATACATTACAATGTCTCACAGACAAACAGACCCAGAAGGTGCCCGCTCACGAACGATTTGGGAAACCATTAAGGCCCAACGAGTATATAAAGAAACAGGGCTGGAGTGCAAAATATACAATTATCTTGATCTATAAATATACTTCTGAAATTAACATATCTAACAGACTAAGGCGCGGCGACCATAATCATGAGCCCAGCTTCAGTCATTCAGGAATCCACAAGTCATCATCTGAGATTCACTTGATACTTATCTCGCCAGTATTTAGAATGAATCCATCCTTCTCCGACTGCAGCAATAGAACACCTTAGCATTCGGACTAGAATCTGTGACGTTTCCAATTTCTGACCATTTCAATATTCTATTCCCATTTTCTCAGCTTTGCTTGACCCAAAGCTATCAGAGTGAGCGTAGCGACAAAGAAAACCAGCATCAGAAGCTCATATCCAAATCGCCCCACTAACTCTCTAATTCTGTGATACCATAGAATGTGATTTTAGAAATGCTAATTCTTGGATCAGAATCCCTATCATGGTATAACAAACCATCGTGGTCTGTGAAAGCAGCATGGAACATGTCTTCAAACTCCTTTCTTTTATCCTCCCAGCGCGAGTAATCCTCAAAGCCATTCTCGCCTTGTCCTGTATCGTCTGTTGGATCTTCCAGCTCTTAAAGGCACGAATTAAAGAGCGGATCTCCTCTTGCTATATTTATCCAGATTTTCAGGCTTGGCGCAAACAAATATGATTTCTTTCAGGTGAGGAAAGATGCGAGCAATCTCGTAATTCCTGTCACTATCGAAAAAACGCCAACTTGAGGGATCGAGAATGGCAACGCGGATACTCTCTCTTTCGATGGTGTAAAGTTCGTAAATTACTTCATTGTAATCACGATCGACAGGACAGCGTATGCCTTCCGATCGTATCCCGTTCGGATTATAGAAGACTGCCTTCGAGAGCGTACGTGATGGTGGTTCTGGTGCTGACATGATGGAACTGACTATTATGAGACCATATCTAATATTAGTATATTACTACTGCCATTGCATTCTTGGGTATAGATATCTTACGGGAATGTATAAACTATGCCAGATGACTAGGCCGGAACGTTTTTTCTTGGTGAAGTTAAGAGGTTAACGTTCTGCTACGCGGGAAAATAAAGTGTACTCCGGATGGAGCGAGGAAGTGAAGATCATTGCAAAATAGAAGGGAGGAGTTTAATTTATTTGTCCGAGTCATCTTTGCTTGTCGGGGTCAAATACCAAATGTCTTTTAGATGAAAACTTTGAATGAGAATCTGAGCAGTGAGCACTTTGTAAAACAATAAGTATTCGAAACAAGCATCATTCTTCGTGTAGGATCCCTGTCCAACAAGCGATCATCACAAAAGAAGCCTGTGATTTAGATATAATATCTTAGTATCTCTTAATTTGACCAAATCCACTGAGCCGACCTGTACTTCTGATTACACAAGTCCTTGTCCTTGTACTTGTGATGTAAGGTTTGTAGAGAATACGACGTGACTGGAGTGGATGTCTCTTGCTTGAGTGTTCGAAACCTGATGTCCCTCATACATTCAAATATGAGGTAGGAAGTATAAAAAGAAAGGGGCCAAGGACACTGAAGGCAAAGTACGGAGTAAGGCTGTAAAGAACAGATGATTAAAAATTGAATTCTGTCGCCTGACATTAAAGCTCTAAGCGTTATCGTTGCAAGAAAAACCCACTCGCGGAACTATGAGAGCATACTTTGTTGTTTTTTTCATATTCCGATGAACTTTTTTGGTCACACCCCTCTCCCAGAACTTCTCATTCTTATTGGCTTCAGTATAGTCCCTGAGATAAAGCTCAGGAAATGCAACTGGACATCTCGCAGAATTCACGGGGAAAGTTCCAACTTTTTTCGTTTTCCAAAGTCAAAAATGAGCAACTAGCTCGCTCTTTACTCGAAACAATGATGCTCGCCATCTAGAATTTCCCAAACAATAGCCTTGTCAGTTATCAATCACCTTTTTTGCCTTGCCCAAAGTCAAAAACGAAATTCCAAAGACTACCATGTCATTGCTGTTGAAACTACCGAAATCTCGAACAAAAACAATCTCGAACTCATCACAGCAAAAGCACTTCATAACTAGAACTTTTAAGCCACTTTTACGGATACTCAACGCCAGGGATTACAACCATCTCGCAAATTAAGAAAAGTCAAGTCATCTTCATGTCTCAAATTGCGAAAGCATCCAAATGAAGTTTCGAAGGGGCGCTATATGATGGCGGACCTTCAGCTTATCATATGCATCCCATGTACACCGCGATGACCAATCTTTCCCAGTTTTTCCCAATTATATCTTTATACAATTATCTTTACATCCAACTCGAACTTCCTGCCTAAAACCCACCTCCAGAATGTAAAACCCCACCCACAACCTTTCCCAGAACTCCCCTAATCCCGTTCCTATTCTCTCCTACACATGTAAAAACAACCGCCGTCCCCCAAGCAAAAATTGCCCTCTCAATCCACTGATCTTCCCATCTATACCTTCTCGGCAGAAGTGTAGCCAATGCTCTTGGAGCTACAAATAATCCCATTTCTTCCCTCCTCTTTGCACTCTCTATAAGTACACTCCATCCACACATCCAACATCCGGTTCCTATACAATATCCCGAATCGATGGCTTGGCAAGCGTGGGGAGATGTACCAAGGATCTGAGGACCGAATTTAGTACGAGTCAGACAGATACCATAGTAGAACAGTGTTATGAAAGTAGAGAGAAAGGCCGAAGAACGAGCTGATGATTTGAGGGCATGAGTAAGAGCTTTTTTCGAAAATTTTGGGTTACGGAAAATAAGTGCCAAGTTTAGTGGCAGATATATTGAAGCAGACCAAATAAAAGATTTATAAAATCTAGACACCGCATGGAATTCACAGCTTGGACCAGCACCCATGTGGACTAATTCACATGGGAATGGGATGGATTTTGTAGGGTCCCCATACTCTTCTGGTAGACCATAATCTTTGCACATATCTCCTAGGAGATGTGCTTGACCTGTTTCAACTCCATATTTTAGTTCACCATAACGACAATAGCGGAGAGCTTTTAGTAGACGAGAATCCACTTGAGCGGCGGATTTAATCCATTTGTTGTAGGCGCTAGGAAGACGAGCGGGGGTGTAAATGAAAGCCCACATTATTAGAGCGCAGGATGCGGCGAACAAAGCTGGGTCTGTGAGGGATGAAATTGTTCTGTCTACCTAATATACAAGTCAGCAGTGCTTTTAGAGGCTATTTGAGTATTGAAAGCTTACCCTCGACCACCTGCCAGAGACTTGTCGCCGGCTCTTCCTTCTAGCCCATAATTCCCCAACTATGCAATCAACAGCTCGAGTAAAAGCGAATAGTGTCAAGTCTAGAGTTCTTCCTGCAAACCGAGTAGGTCGTAATTCGACTCCATTTTTGGTTTCATATGGTAGATCTTCAGTGAAAGTTTTACTTGGACGGGATTGAAGTAATTTGAGACTGAGGTAAGCTGATATGAAGGTTGAAAGATAGCGAGTGAGCCTAGTTAATCTTATATCAGCTTGGAGATTCGGATATGGATTCCACTGCCACAACGATCTAGACGGGAGGTGGGAATGGTTAGGATATCATGGATAGCATTCGATGCTGAGCCCATTCCTCCTCTCACTCGAAGCTGGTGAAACCCATTTTACATTGTAGAAATCCAACAAACCTTAGCTGGGTGACCACAGATAGATTTCCCAATAACCTCTCAAATAATTCCCGTAAAGGAATCTAGATCGGCAGTCAGCATCATCCTCATCATTCACCAAGACCAACTCTCACGTGCCTGTAATAAAGTACTGCCTCCAACCAGCGCCGCACAAAATGTTGGAAACCTTTGTATCTCGACACCCCCTTTCAAAATTCCAACGAATGAAGTCCAAAAATAACCTTCACCATCGGGTCTTGGGTCAATATTCTTCCGATGTCGACTCAAGTGAACCAGAAAAAGAGTTAACAGTCTTGGTCCTGCACTCGATGCATAACCTAAGATGTAAGCTCGAAATAGCGGTCGTAGTATTAATGGAATTGCTGTATCCAAACTTTGATATGGCCTCCCTAATGGTAATTTTTGCATTTTGTAGTCAATAGTCTTTGGGCATCAAAATCTCTACCTGTGTAACTGTCCAAGATCAGCACCGCTATCCCAAGAAGCAGACACTAAATCTGCAATCGCTGTAAAGGAATAAGTTATTTCGTCAGATGATGTAAACAAGGTTCAGAGAGAGCACAAATTAGAAGACATATGGTTAGCCTTGCGATGTCTTGTCAAAAGAGGAATTTACCGACATGATAAGGTGACATTATAACTGCATGTTACTTGAATGCAGATGGGCCGACTCGATAATAATACATATGTAGAGGGGCTCGAGGGGGGAAATCATACCTAGCTAATTTGAATGAATGAATTAACCCTATTGAGGGGGGTGTATACCCGTTTTAGGTATTTACCCCCGGAATGATGTTTTGATGAAAATGCGGAGGAAGATGGAGAAGGTAAAATCCCCGTGCCGCAGATGTTTTGACCTCGGCGCGAAAAGATTCAGGGAATTTGATGAAAGAACAACGAAAGACAAAGGTACGGCAGTACCACAGAATTAAAAATTCAGGATATACAACTATGGTGAAGATTGGATGACTGATTGACACGTTAAGTCGTGGTGATGATAAGATGTTGGGATATCTTGATTGTTTCACTGCAGGACTGAAGTATGCAATTTGATGCATTCGTTGACTTGCTTGCCGGCTTGCTTGGTACCGAATTTGAAACCTAGAATCAAGAACGCCACATTGAGAAATATGCAACGTTTATGTGAAGAAACAGTATTGATACCGAGATTGGAATTTGGGAAGCCGACACGGCTCAATACTTGATACCGGCTCGGAAATGGTAAAGATTGAGATTGAAGTGGACCTAGGTATAGATTTTTGTTCAAGGGGGAGGGAGGAGGTGAGGTCAGGATTTAATTCCTGCAAGTAATGATGATCAATTCGCAAACAGAGTCATGTTTGTTGTACCAAAAGATGCCGAATGAGGGAGGGGTCATTGATGCAGGTACGATGATACGGAAAGTGGTGTTGAATTATCGATGCTGATGGGTAGAGGTAAGGGGGGGGGTGAGATGCAATGGGTGATGTGAGATGTGAGATGTGAGATGTGAGATGTGAGATGTGAGATGTGAGATGTATGATGTATGATGTATGATGTATGATGTATGATGTATGATGTATGATGTATGATGTGAAGTTTTGAGATGAGGGAGGTTTTTTGTAGAGTCGTCGACTGATCGTGATGAATAGGTTAGTGCTGAGTGTATAAGACTCGTAGGCTCGTGGGTACTAGTGAACTATCTTGAAGTAGTGCTGTAAGACAAGTTGATATGTTCTTTCCTCCTTCCTCGATTCCGTATGTAAATGGTAGACGTAAATAGTAGACGTAAATGCTAGGTCGGTACTAGGTAGGTAAGTATTAATGAGAATGTCTCATACTCTCTCTTTAGCTTCTCACATCTAGGGTCACGCGTCTCTCTCATTGATTCATTTGTTCCCCTCAATTTCCCCAGCTATGAATATTGAGACTAGGTGCCTACTAGGTGTTTTGTTATTTTCATCAAACTTCACTTTACGCTTCACGCTTCACGCTTCACGCTTCACACTTTACATTGCACATCTAACTTATATTTCACACCTCACCCACATTTTACATTTAATTAGACTGGGGCCCGTGATTCCTTGCCTTTTTCATTTGTATGGACGGCATGTACCGATATCAATCACCACACACTACACTACCTAGGTATCCACCCACTGCTCCCTAGGTACATATGTATCATGTACTGAGGAATGAACAAGATAAATAAGGATTCTTTCATCACATCACATAAGTAAGAGGCTTGCCAGCGTGCCTCGAGCGTGCCTAGGTAAAACGGCCCCACATTATATTAGTGTACGTTGAAAAAAGACCGGGCGTAGGTAGGAAGGAAGGAAGGAAGGAAGGAAGGAAGAAAGAAAGAAAGAAAGAAAGAAAAGAAAGAAAAGAAAAGAGTAGAAAAGAGTAATCCGTGTGCTAAATTGACATGTGATTGTTCTATGACCCTTCTCTCAAATCAAGCGTCCATACAATAATACAATCATGATCCGACCTAGTCCTAGTGAAGTGTAATCTTAGGGAACGGCGGATGGCGGACGGCGTGAATAACGAACGGCATGAACATCCAAAAGATCATCAACACTAATAAGAACTAAAAAATCAATTACATTATACATCGCAAGTCGAGCCTTGAATAGCCAGCTGCGGAGTATACGACAGCTATACGTACACAGGAACATTTGTAGAGCACTCGAGTAGTCCTAAATCTTCCGAAGGGTCAAGCTTCACTTGTCTTGTCTATTTACTATGCCCTGCTGGCTAGCTATGTCTTTGCTATGCCTTACCGTGTCATCCTACCCGTTGCTCATTCTCTCTTTGGCTTGGTTTGACTAGACTTCACTTCACTTCAACGGTAACAATCCCCTCACATTAAATCAGCTTGGCCCACATGGAAACTCTCGGAAACAAGAGTCTCCTCCAAGATAGATATCAAATGTCAATTGTTTTCTCATCTGCCACTTTGAAAATTTCAGTCTATCTCATTCCAAAGTTACTTACGAAGTAGAGATGCAAATGCCTAGGTAAGAAGGTAGCTACCGATACTTCGCTTCGTATTCTAACCTAGGAGAGATATATATATCTATGTTACCCATAATTATAGTTGTATTTGAACCAAAGATAAAAGAAGAACATCTAATCATCAGTGGAGAGTAGACTTGTCAATTTAAAAGTTGCACTGTCCTTTTATAAGCATATTTGCTCTCCTTGTCTTCTGTTGTCCTTGTCTCTTTCTCTTTCTCTTTTCCCTACTCTCTCCTCTCTCCTCTCTCCTCTCTCCTCTCTCCCCTCTCCTCTCTCCTCTCTCCCAAGGAAATTCAAGCCGAGAAAGCGAGATTTCTTCTTGGACCCTTTCTCTCCTTACCCCAAAGAGAAACCTTGAAAGGATTAGCCCCCCCCGGAGCCCCCCCTCATACCTACCTACTAGGTACCTAAGCTTGCCATCAAAAAATTGATTATTGGTCTGTTCCCCACCATAAGGCCAATGAGGAAAGCTTTCCCAACACTCTTACTCTTACTCTCACGCTCACTCTCATTCTCACTCACACTCTCTTCAAATATCGTTCTTTGATTCGGAATATTAAATTCATTCGTTCATTCAATTTAATGTTCCTCAAAACATTTGTTCCTTCTTCCTTTCGAATAAGGATCATGGAGGAGTGATAAAAGTCTTCGACCTTTGTTAACTCACGTACATTATTTTTTTCCCGATTTCTATCAAACAGCCAACCTGCATCCTATCTACGAGGAGTACCTTTCTGGAGGAAGTAAATGCTAGGTATCACACGCAATACATCATTGAGCTATCGGTCACACAGCTATCTAATAACGCCGAATCGCAAAAAATCTATCATTTTGTACATATTTGATACTTGAATCCTCGATACTCAATGGTCAATACTTTATATCCTCAATAAATTCCCTTGGGATCTCTTCTCACAAATTTTCTTTTTCATTTAATTTCTTTTTGGCACTCATGCTTGCGATTCAACGTCTTAATATGGGTTCGTCGAAGCCACCCGAACTTGATATGCCATTTGGCTGTAAGTATCTCTTTATATTCCTCAATATTTACCTGGTTACAAAATATACATACTAATGTAATGGGTCAGACGCATTTGATTCAAATTCCACTTTTCCTTTCCCTTCACCTACAGCTCCAGCACCAGGTCCTCCGTTACTCGATGATAGCGAATCCAACCTTCTCGATAATTTCTTTGATGGAGTAAGCTCTGATCATTTTGATTACGACTTCTTCCCAAATACACAAGATGGAGGGTGGGAAGAATTACCCCCGGCATTTATGGGTACGAGGGTTACTTTTGATCAACAACCTCAACTTTCGAATCCAATGTCCTTGAATTTCGGTGATAGGAATACCGGAATGCACCCACCACTATCTCAAGCACCTTTGTCACATTTGCCGCCTTCGACTGAATCCGCAGATGTTTTAGCAGCTGCTACCGTGTTACAAAATGGGTCAAATGCTCGATCGCATAGTTTGAGCAGTGAAACTTTGTTTGGAAATCATGGCTTACCATCGCATCCGGGAAATCATCACATCAGACCACAATCCATGTCGCATTATCCTACCCCAATATCAGGACTGGATAGACCTCGAGATGGATTTATGCGCGATACTTTATATACCGAAATGATGTTTGGACCGAATCATGCCGGCCCGGACTTGATGAGAAGACCAAAACCCGTTCCTCAAAAAGTCGACATAAGATGGGGTTCTGACGCAGGATTTGGATCACCACAAGGATTCGTTCCACCCCCAAATGTAGCAAAAGTCGATGAAGCGGAACGACAAAGATTGCAGGCATTCGATGGATTCATTGGGGCAGCTCTATGTGCGGAAAGTAGTGCGGAAAATACAAGACCGAATAGTCCGACAATGCAAAAGAATATACCACCGCAACGACGGCAAAGCTCGGGAGTTGTCAAGGAAGAAGACACGGAACCACCAAAGAAGCGACGGAAGAGTAAATTTGGTCCTGTTGAAGATGCGGGAGAAGACGATGAGGAACCGCAGCCTAAAGTGGACGGCAGGAAAAAGAGAAAATCCGTGGTGAAACTTAGTGGAAGTTCCCCAGGACCATCGGAAGTAGGTCACAAACGACGAAAATCTACTTCAGCGGCGGCGAAATCCACCAGAGAAAATTTAACAGAAGATCAAAAGAGAGAGAATCATATCAAGAGTGAACAAAAACGAAGGACTTTAATTCGAGAAGGATTTGAGGATTTAGGGGAATTAGTACCAGGGCTAAGAGGTGGTGGGTTCAGTAAGAGTGCGATCTTGGTAATGACGGCCGATTGGTTAGAGGAGTTAATGCAAGGAAATGAAGCTCTAAGGAATAAGATCGATGCTGCGAAAGGCAGATAAGATTAAGGGACGAGTCATTGATCACTGTTCTTGCGCATGATCATTCCCACAATAAAATCCTGGAAGGGGGCCATCAAAATTCGGCAGCAAAATGTTCCGAATTCCTGGAGTGAAAATGGGAGAGGGCATGAAGTGTCCATGGAGTTTGGCGTTTGGTTCTATGGGCGGAATTCAGAGACCGTACGCAATGAGTAGCTTCCAATCTCTCTAGCATATAGGGTTTGAGGCGAAATAAAGATACCACGTGGAAATGATGGAAATATCATATCAGATCTGCAATCATCTTGTAGAAAAGGAAATGAATGTAATTGGTAGTAAGGACTACCTAGTTGGTTATCAATGAAGGAATAAGTACATACTGCATTGTAGTAGTATAGCAATGAATTATAAAAGTTCAGACCAGACTAAATTGGAGCTTAATCGTATACATTCCCATTGATTGTGCTCTGTAAGGAAACTCGAGTCAAGCAGAGTCAAGCAGAGTCCACCTCTGACGTTTCTAGCAATTTTGGTGTTTTCGAGTCCTATCTGCTGTATATCCTATTTGTGAACCCCTGAATCGCATTCGAACAACTCGCGCCTTTTTCTTGCGGAAATATCTCTCACTCCCACTTGTCAAATCCAGTTTCCTAATATCAGGTCAATCCAGGTATGCTCTTTCAAACTCAACTTGTCGTCATGATCTTATCTTTGGCATTAGCAAAAGAATATTAAACCATCACGATACCTTCAAGGTCCTATATGAATATCTCAAAAGGAATGTCAGATACCATCTGCAATGTAAGAGTAGCCTTGTTTTTCGTATGGTTGATGAAACAGATATATTTTGATATTGATTTTTGTATGAACGCAGGTGAATGACCTTAAGTCATTTAGCTACTATAACACACTAAATGAGAGAGCTAGCGTTAAAGTATATAAAGATTGCTTCTTCCTGTAGATAGCTCGCTCTTTAGAGAGAATACATTATTAACATTTAGAATCTACTATCGTAAGTGCTACGTCATCGTTATCCTTCTCAAACCAACAGTTTTGACACTGGGCTGTTCACAGATTGATACCGTATCGGGAGTTGATGGGAATGAGCTAGGAGGATGACATGATGAATACTCTAAGGTTGTGTATGATAATTGGTGTCAAGATAGATCTGGTTGAGATCTTATGGTGGATTTTCCGAATCTCAGTTCATTATGTAAGTCGAATATCGTTGAGCAAGATGTTCAAGAGACTGTAATGATTTATCTTTGTATGCATAGATAGTATACTATGATATTCTTCAGGGTCCGCATGATTTTGTTTGCGTATTTCTTGTAATGTCATCTTCTCCCCAAAAGAATATATACATCATCTTTGTTACTGCATTTTTCCCTGACATCTCTCTCTCTGCGGTGATAGTTGGGCGGCGGGTCTTCTTGATACACTCTCACTTTCATCCAAAATTCCTTCTGTAATATTGCTATTGCCATTAGCGTGATATATATCCACAGACCATTGCTATTTGTCCGTTTCAGCTGCAGTTGCAGTGGCAATCCCATAAGATTGCAATAGCAACTAGAGCTTGTCTTTGATGTCCGGACCAGAAAATTTATAGATATCAAGACCTTCCTTTCATAGTGATTTCCTCGAATCAGAATCAGGAGATTCTCAAGAATTCCGATAGGTTGTGCCTCAAGCTCCCTTGCGAAAAATTGAATATGGTGAACTCGTTGGAAGCCAGAATGCGTCTTGGTTGTGAATGTGGTATTGAACCTTTGATTGAAAGAATTAGACAAACGAATTATACGTCTAGATTAGTCGCATCTTTCGGATGGTTTATCATCCCAATCTTGCTAACATGCAAACGGCTCATTTAATGCGCAAACTTGACTAGAGTTTCCATTGACCTCCGACTCCTGTAAAATTTAATTTATGCATCTATCCTGACAACCAACTTCGTGGATCATTATGAACTCCGGCACTATTTAGTCTTCTAGGTCTCAATTCCAAGCACATTAACATTATAGATCTTCCAGCCAAAGCTTCCAAACACCGTCACATGTGTTTGATATCAGATAAATGTATTAACCAGAACTGAAAATCTAAGACAATTCGACTAGAATCGAAATGCAAATTTTCCGGGTGAGTCGAACTTCGTCCAAACCATTCAGATCTCTCATTTACTTCAGAAGCAAGCAATGGGATAATAGGTCTGGTGAAGATCCGAGAATTGTAATATAGAAACATAAGAGAAGGGTATCTATCGCAAATCATCAAATCTAACAAGTAAATAAAGTCTCTGCAGTGATGGAAGCAGCGGAAACTCCCAAGGAATAGTCACGTGTGTGCTATTACAAGATGAATAGTGAGGATGTTGACTGTAAACTATTTCCGTTTGACCATAACACGATCGAGCTATTTTCCCAACTATAGCTGTCTAAATGATCTCATGCGACCTTTTTCGGTATGCAATGGATAATTCGCCTATCGTGTCCAATGTATATAGTTGAATAAACGTCACATGACCATGATTAATTACTCCACTTTACTTCTCCTTACTAATCTTTATACGTCAACCAATCATATTCTAAATTCCCCACTAACCCCTCCCAAAAAGCCGACTTATTAATATCAATATCCCGAAATGCAACTCCTACTTCCAAAAACATTCTCTCTTCCTCGCCATTAATTCTACTTGGATTTGAATTGCACCCACCGCAACCATGGTTCTCGTCCACATCGTTCTCTTTGAATTCAAACCCACCACCCACAAAGATCAAATCGACGAAGTATGATAATCTCCCCCTTCCCTTCCCCCCTTCCCTTCCCCCCTTGACCCGCCAAGCCTACCTTACCCTACCCAACCCAAGTAACATGATCACACATCCCATCCCATCTCCTTTGAATATCAACTAACGAAACAAAAAAAACAAAAGCTATGCAAACATATGCTCTCTCTCTCAACTCTCTGCATACACCCAGAGTCCCATAAACCATATATCCTAGAATCTTCTGGCGGGAGGGATAATTCGCCAGAGGGCCATCAAGTAGTGTTACACCCTGCCTTTTATATTACATTACATTACGTTACGTCTCATCCCATTGTTATAAGCATCGTTCTATACCTACGATTCCGCCCTTCTTCCTAACATCCTTTATATCACTTGTCTAATGTCATAATTCCCCCACTCCATCTCATTTCCTTTACTTCTTACCTCATCCCACTCCACATTCCAAACATCATCCAAGCATCACCTAACTAATACTCCTCCTCCAAGGGCGGTTTCTCTCATGGCTTTGTGTTTCATTTTGCATCCACTGCCGATCGAGATTATTATGTGAATGAAGACCCAGCACATCGAGAATTTGGCAAGAAAGCCGCAGAGATATTGCAGAATGTTAGAGTTGTTGATTATGAAATGGGTGCTTTCTAGAGAGCGGAGTTAGGGTTGTGGAAGTCGAGTGACGGAATGGGTGGGCTCGGGGGTATAGGGGATGATGATAATGAGAACGTGATGGATACCAATAATTGGAATGAAAGAGACGAATAGTGCTAAAGACTATTAAAAGCAAGAAACATTTGACAAAAGTTCATTACTGTCATGAAAATTTGTTTGCATTAAGTATCGGTATGCTGTACAACTATATGCAAAGTCTGTCCTGCCTGTGAGGTATCGCTGTCCCTAATTGCCAGTCCGAAAATGTATGCCACCGGAGCGTGCTTATACGCAGACCGGTTCCCTCCAACGCCAACTAAACGCCATCCAATGCATGCCCATGCTTATGCCCATTATATCACAAATTCTAATACTGTCGTATCTATCATATCATAAATTATAAACCCTTGGAAGCTCTCTTTTCTGCTTCTCGTGCTGCTGATTCGTCTTTTGTCATGAATGATTCACCGCATCCACAGGATTTGTCTGTGCATTGTTAGTCGGAATGGCCAATGGATGAGATGGCATGGAATGATATTGTAGAACTTACCGATATTTGGATTGTCGAAAACGAACTTTGCGCTTAGCCTATCCTCGACCCAATCCATGGTGCTACCAATAATTTTGAGCTGTGCGGTTGGATCAATGAGAACTTTGACACCATCCTGTTCATGAACGATATCGCTGAGAGCACCTTTCTCAACATATTTCAAGTCATATGCCGAACCACTACATCCACGGTTTGCGACACTAATCTTGATGAGTTTCGCTTCGGGTTGGTTGCTCAGATCACGCAAAACTTCAACGGCTCGTGGGGTAAGGGTGATGGTTTTCTTAAGAGGAACAAAGTTGAACTGTCGCCTCTTCTTTACAGGCTTTGACTTTTGGGCTTCCGCTTCAGTGACACTGATCGAAGGTGGACGAGTATCGTGAACTTGTGGAATGCCTCCAGTGATAGACGTTTCCGGAAGAGTGGCTTCGCGGGCTGGTGGTGGTGGCGGAGGGGTAGAGAGAGTATATGTTTGCCAGGTACTGGTTTGCATCTTGCGTTTCGCCTCAGCAGCTGTGACTCGAGAAGATGAGAATTGACGAATGATGTGTGAACATTGTCGTAGAGGGGCCGATGGTTGTGATGAGGCAAATCTGAAAATGATGGGCGCTGATGATGTCAGAGGAGCAACCGCTCTTTGTAAAGACATCTTGAAGGTCGGTCTGACTATCGATATATTGAAGTCAAAGTATTGGGTTGAAGGATGATATATTAAAGGTTTTGAGATGTTATTTTAAGGGTTGTTAATCACATTTGTAGTATCCTTAGAATCCTTTAAGTCCCTACCTAGCCTGTTCTTAGAAATCATGGACTCACACAAAGTTCAGTTCGGCTCAGGTCGGAGTTGGATTATAGTTTTACCGAACCAATGGTAATGGATCTATTGTAAGCAATTCAAAGACAGTACAGATGAATCACAAATGACACACATTCATATGGTATGACAAAGATTCACTGAAGCTGACAAAAGCAAGAACATTTTGAGACTTTTACCAGAACATCTAATAAATCTAAAAGAAGGGTCCTTTGCTCAAAAACCAGGTCTTCTCAAAGAACGTCTGAACGTCCAATAAGAAACCACAAAGTTTATCGGAAGTACACTATACCTCATAATGATTAGTGTTATACACTTATCCACCACCGGCTAAGGAAGCTACCACATAACCCATAACCCATTCCTAAATCTGGGGCTTTTTGACTACGTAAGGAGGAAAGGCCAGAGCACATCCATAATAAATTTAATTAAAGATATTCCATCATTTGCGACATAAGGAAAAATATCCTCGAACCATTCATATTCTATAGTCTCTCCTTTCCCCCCCCTTTGAATTGAGGATATATCAATTGCTGCCATGAAGTATGGAGCCATCTCCTCTTACTCAACAAGCTCGCCCTGAAGTATTCCAACAAAAGATTGTAGAGTTGTACGAGGCTCTATTCAAGGTGGGTTCGGACTGATGTTCCGCATTTCATATAGTGCTGTGTCGCATTATGCTCATACTGATGAACAAATAGGATGAAGACGACCCTGATAAATCGGAAGGGTTCTGGAAGGAATTCTTCTTGTTGCGACCGAATAAAGCCACATTGCAAACTATTCTAAATCAATTTAGTGCGGACGATTTGCTGCATCTTCAGGTATGAGGGAACTCAGGGAAACGCATACAGGCCAATACTGATTATGGTAGATACAAACTAGACAACTGTTTTCAAGGGCAGTAGGATGTATAAAGGCAGGAAATCATCCAGCAGATGCACATGCGCTTGATGTATGATAATGCCCCTTGGTTTGTTTGACAAGGCTGACAATTTCAGACCATTACAGCCTTCTTAGCAGCAGTCCTATCAAAGAAATACACAAACCCAAGTTCGGATATAATAAGTGTTCTTGCAGGGTTAGATCATGTAGATGCAATATTTACAGATTTTGTTGCAGCATTAGATGTCACAATTCGAACAGGGAGGAATTGTAGGTACACCATTCAGAAACAGGGAGAACATTCACTGACAATCGTTACCCAGTGGATATACGTCGCAAAGCTATTGAAGCAGCATTATCAGTGACATCAGGCGCATATCAAACCAGTTTACTTTCTTATTTCACGCATCGGGATCTTTTCCCTTCTCTTATGAAAGTATGATCTCCCTTTCCGCGCATCCCAACTAAACTGACGTCTGTAGTTTATTCAAGATTCAGATACCACTTCACTCACATTCGAACCATTCACTCTTCTAGGACTCTTAGTTAATTACAACAAATTCGAATTCCAAAACCCTTACAGATTACGACTCGATGATTTCGTTAATGAAGGAACTATACAAAAGATAATTCGCTCGGTGGGCCATACATGTACGACATCCAGGGCTAAATACATTGCGATTCAAGATGATATACCAGAAGTATGGTCAATTGGGAGTACTTTGAGTATGATAGGGTTGGGAGCAATTGCTCCGGGTTCTAAACCAGCGACTCCAGCACTTGATCCAGATGCTGCAAAGGAAATGTTCTCAAAATTGTAGGTTAAGATGGAGCTCATATCAAACCATACTAACAGTTCCATAGACCTGGCAGCGAAGCAGCTGTTTTATTAGCGACATACGACTTTGCGCACGCGAACAAGCTCTTTTGCTTTAATTTGGTATCGATACTCGTGGAGAAAGGAGTCGAACACCCCCTCAGCGCCTACCTATCATATACCTCATACATACTTCAACATGCACATCTATCATCTCGAACCGGTTTTTATGCACGTACCAACCTCATTGTTCTCCGAATATTGATTGAAGATCAAGTACTATGCAAAAAGATATGTAGCGAGGAAAGCAAAATGCCCGTCCGATTATGTCGACAAAGACAGCCATTTTTACCTTTGGTTCGCGCCGATAGAATATTTGCTGCTCATATGCTGGATGTCGCAATTGATGGTATAAATCATAATCTTCGAAAACGATTAGATGTAGATCTCTATATTCTATGTGTGGGCATCATCTTGCGAATCATCTCACACCTTTCACGATCTCGAACACGCCTCACGTACCACTGGTCTGAACTATTCCGATCCCTACTTGCACTTGTGAGATTCCTCACCACTTATACAACGGACTTAAAGAATCTTCTAAACATCGAAATACTTCTTGATGACGTGGTCAACCTCATTGCGTTATCATTATCCGCCGGGGAAGCATTCCTGCCCAGTCCTGCGGCATACGACGACCTGTTTTATAAATTGGTAGAAACTGGGGAGGTACTGGTGAAATTTCGAGATAATTACAATCTTGGAAAACGACCGAAGAGTTCAATAGATACATTGATCAGTGTCACTACGCACTATAATCAATTACTCACGGATGGATCAACTGGAAAGAGGAAACATCTTACGAGTGTACAAGTTGCGGGGGTAATCAAGCAAGGATACGAAACGCTGAGCATTCAAGCCAAAGAGGGACTGGATGGGTGGGAAAGATATAGAGAAGCGGATGAGAAGACGTTCTTGAAGAAGATGGCTAGGACTGCTGTGGCAGACGTCAAAGTTCTTGTTAGTGAAATTTAATCTTGATGGAAGATACCACGGATTGTATATTAATTCAACGATTTATCTTGTGTATACCCATGTACTTTTAATTCTCAAAACCTTAGTGGAATGATACCTTCAATTAAACTTTCTGACCACCCAAACTCAGGCCTGCCCCATAACAGGCATGCATATGTATAACATGCAAAGTAGCTGACAGCATCTTTCCATGATCCTTCTAAGCGCCCAATGCCGTGGTGGATAGTATGAATAGGTCAAACCAATCCACAATTTATGGCACAGCGCTAAACGAGGGGGTACTTCAAACCAATGAGATCTGATAATGAGGTTCAAAGATGGAAACATGGTGAATTGATTGGTTAATTTGACTTTTGAGGGGTTCTTGCATCGGTACTCGTATTCATGGTAAATTGAAATATCCGACGTCTGTTACTACCTACTGAGAAGTATACTATCTATAACTGTACTCTACTCAGCTGTGTAACAATCAAGTGGTTGGATATTACTGGGCCTAACTACCGGTGGGGTTTCATGCAACATTGTTCTAGCGTCTCCAGGCTAAAAAGGAAGGGTCACGAGTTCTGATTTGTCGCTTTTGACAACCCTTCCTTTTATCTTTTTGTCTTCACTGGATATCGTTGCATCCTTTGAGATTCTGAAGACTCAGCTAAATGTATTCATCATATGCATTGTATGAAGAGGTTTGAGGATACGAAAGAAAGAGGCCTTTGCTGTGGTCTTAGGATCCTCTCTAAATCATGTCTCTGATTTACTTTGGACTTCAGGTTAATATGGTCATTGGGTGGCTGAGTTTCTGGTTTGCAAAGTCGTGACTTCACACGATAAAAGATGGATTACAGCAAGAGAGTTCGAGAGACAATACCGTGGGCATCTGTATTGATATTACTGGTATAGTATTCTACAAATGGAGAAGGAACTTTCATGTCGTCAAAAAAGTAACTTTTCAACAAGGAAAAATGTCTTCAAAGTTCGCACCGCTTCTCACCATTTTTGTTCATCATAGCATAGACAGCTTCATTCTATTAAGATACATGATCAAGATTCATTATTTTTGGAATTCAAGGCTATCCATACGTTACAAATCAATAACACCAGTATCAATCTTCATCAACAATAACGAAATCGAAGCTTTACGGGGAGCGAAGAAGATCTGGTCAGTCAATAGATACCAATCCTTTTGAAGTATCACAAGAACTGGAACAAATATCTCGCCTGAACTGTATCCGCCAGAGTTGTTTTGGAATCCATTAGTCTCACCAAATTTCTTCTTCAAAATCTTCACTATTGCATCAGTCATACATTGAACTATCAATCTACTGGTCATTAGACGTTTGACGAGGAGAGGCGCCTAATTCACCCCAGTCAACCCCCCTCATTTGGGATCACGCTTCTACCAAGGAAACCACAATCACGGAGGACGAATCAGATATCAAACATCGCTCTTCGAAATCTTCAGCGGATCAACGAATGATCATAACGACTAATCTTATTGTGAATCCGAAACAGAGCATTATTCGTCGTTATTCTTTGTTTCAACTTCTTGATTCTCAAAATAGTTTGTTTGGTTAATACTCGTGGTACTCGTGGTACTCCTGAGTTGTATGTTTTCTTTGTGTGTTCTTGTATTAAGTATACGTTCTCGCCAAATTGCTCATTCTTCCCCTCCTTTCTTTCACCCCTTTGCCCATATCAAAAATTATTCACTTTACGTTTTCTTTCTCTCTATTGTCATTACAACAATAAAATTAATTTCTCGCTTCGGACATCTTCGGAAATCAACAATAGAAACAGTAGAGCAAGGTTCTCTATTGTGACTCCAAATACACTCATTAATTATTCACAATATCATTCTTCACCACAGCCTCAAGGTTCTGTAATCAAGTCGACTTTCGTACTTCCTACAACATATCCAATCCCTTCTAAGATACTTTAATTTTTCTTTTTAATACCTTCAACTTTCCTTTCACTCAAAAATCAACTCAACCATCAGCTTGCATAGATTGCATCGATTACACTGCACCACTGCAAACTCCTAATACGAAATTTTACCCCGGAGGTAATTCGATACAAGATAGATTGCTAAGATGGATGCTTTTAAAGGCTACATGGCTTCTCAGAAGATCCAACATTCTCATGCCCCCTCCCACGATTCTTCCATCAACAGCGGCCACGAGATGCACCCTTACGGTGTCAATCGACATATAAATGCCGCACCTGCTGATGACTACTATACACCATACCTCGGTCTTCGAGCACGCTTATCACAGATATGGATCAACACATGGACAATTCTCTTACTACTCATCATCGTCCGGCTCCTTATTTCTTTGGCCGGTATCAAAGGAGATATCGCATCAGCCAAAACCGAAGCATTATCAGCCTGTAGTATTGTTGAGAATGTCGGAAGTGCTATGGCTTCTATGCCACATTATCTCTCTCCAGGTGTTAATAGTATGGCCGCTGCTGGTATTACAAAAGCTGTTAATGGTATGATGCAAATGCTCTACATGAGTCTCACTGGCGTCGAGGAAATTGTTCTCTTCGTCATTCATATGATGACCTCAACATACATGTGTCTCATCACCTTGGCTATCACTGGTAGTCTCCAAGTCGCTATACAAATGATTGAAGATGTTGGTGCTTTCATGAACAAGTCTATCGATACCATCACCGGCGACATGTCATCTGGGCTCAAATCATTCGAAGATGATCTAAATGCCTTCTTGTCAAAGATCAATATCGGTGGTACCTTTGGAAGCAGTACTTCACCGCCAACAATCGACTTGAGTAGTGAGATCAGCAAACTCAATTCCATTCAGATTGATCCTACGACTATGGATGCCGATCTCGCCAAACTCAACGCGTCCCTTCCAACATTCGAACAAGTCCAAAACTTCACCGATAACATTATCAAACTTCCATTCGAAGAGGTGAAGAAACTTGTGAATGAATCGATGGTTGCTTATAAGTTTGATGATTCAGTCTTTCCAGTTCCTCAAAAGAAAGCCCTGACATTTTGCTCCGACAACACGGCCACCCAAGACTTTTTTGTCGGTCTTGTCAAAACCCTCGAGAACGCCAAGAAAATTATGCTTATCGTTCTTATTATCGCTGCTGTCCTCGTCTGTATTCTCATGGTCTTCTGCGAAATCTGGGGTTGGCGCATTATGCAAAGACAAGCCGCCTTACTCAAAATTCCGAACTATACCACTAACTTGGATGTTCTCTATCAAACTCATCGTCCCTATACTTCACAGCTCGGTCTCAAACTTTCAAGGAGATTCAAGAGCGAAAAGAATCAAATCTTGGCAAGATGGTTCATCGCATATGCTACATCCCTCCCAGCACTTTTCATTTTGGTTCTCGGGTTGGCGGGTCTTTTTACCTGTCTCTGTCAATTCCTTATCTTAAAAACCCTTGAGAGAGAAATCCCGGCGCTCGCAGCAGAAGTTGGAGACTTTGCAGAACAAGTCGTCAAAGCTTTGAACAACGCATCGGAATCTTGGGCTTTGGGGGCCAACTCTGTCATCAATAATACCAACACGGAGATCAATGAAAATATTTTTGGATGGGTTAATACAACAACAGGAGCTATCAACGAGACCTTGAATGTTTTCACTGATGAGATGACCAATGCTCTCAATGTCACATTTGGTGGTACTATCCTCTACAAACCTATTATGGGCGTCTTTGAATGCTTAGTCGGACTCAAAATTGCAGGTATTGAGAAGGGTCTTACATGGGTTAGTGATAACGCTCATGTAGAATTCCCCGAATTCCAACCAGACATCTTTTCACTCGGCGCAGCTGCCTCTCTCACGAATACAACCGCAGACGACAATTTCCTCGCCAACCCTGCTACGAGCACTACAGATGAAATCACAGGCGCAGTAGTGAAGGTGGGAAAGAAATTGGAAGAGGTTATCAGAAAAGAAGTTCTCATTTCTACTTGCCTCATTATTCTCTATTTCATCATCGTTTTGATCGGCTTAGTCCGTGTGATAATTGGCGTGTGTGGAAGAGATAAATCGCGCGCGGAAGGTGGCTTAGCACCGACTACACTTTATCGCAATACCGATGTCGAAGCTCCTAACCAACACCTACCAGAGATCTCACAGGAGAAATTCGGTACCGGTGGAAACGATAGTTGGCATCAGGAACATATGAGGGCAGGTGGGGATCCGATAATGCGAATGCCGTTTGGAGGAGGTGATGGTGTTGCAGATGATCTTCCGTATGATGGTGCGCCGGCGCCAACATACGAAGCATCAATTGCACCGACAGAGCGATTGGGAGTGGTTCTTGCAGGAAGAGTTAACACGAATCGGGGACCATGGGTCAGAGATGAGAAGTCTCGAGAATTGTGGGAAGCGGATGATTTGCAAATGAGAGCTACTAGTAGTTATGGATATTTGGAAGGGGGAGATGAGAAATCATCAGCATGGGGAGGACCGCCGAGAAGAATTTGAAAGCTGGGTCTTTCTTTTGATCGGGATGCGAAACGACTTTATGAGAGATAGATAGATATGATTATTACATACATACGTACTTAGGCATAGCATAGCATAGCATGTGGATTTAATGGATACACATTAGAGAGACGATGGGTTGAATCAATAGGAAAGGAAGGCATGGCGAAATAACATGTTTAGAGATTTGTATAGAGTAATTTTAATTTCGCCTGATATCAACACATCCATACATATATGTCTATTGAGAAATTCTTTTGTGATGCTTCATTTTTAAAGAAAGCTGGGAAGTAACCAGATACGGTATGGTGTATATTATCTCACTCATCCCATTTTTCTATCGTTATTGACTTTTAGTCGTATGTAGGTAGTTGAGAAATATCTTCCGTCCTAGAATTTTATATAGATCGCCGCCTATGGCAAGACTAAAACAAGGATGGAGTATAGTAGAGTATCTCTCCTCGCTCGAAGGTATACACCGCGGACTCTTGGGAGATTGATATGAACAGTCTTGAGTCTTGAATATATTCCTCTTGTTTATTTACTACTTTCCAATATTCATCCACCCATCCACCCATCCACCCATCCATCCATCCATCCATCCATACATCCATGCCAAATGCAGAAAGTATACTTTATGTACAATTGCCATGATTATAATTCCGATTAGGTAGTTTAGTTGACGGGCAAAAACAGATAATCCTATCAATGGAATTTATTTCATACCTCCTCCCCATCATGAAATGTCGAAAGAGATGGAAAAAAATTATTGTGAACAGAAAATTCCGCATGCACTTCTATAAAATATGATGATTGACTCTAAATTGGATAAATAAAATGGTATCACTATGTAATAATAACCTAACTGCAATCTATAATGTATATATTGAACAAGAATATGCATCTACCGTGGCAAATGCTCTTGGACTCCGATGTTACCATTACCCCATTTCTTTAACTCCCTAAAAGGTAGAAACATTTGAAAGTCGTCCTTCGGTCACCGAAAGGAAAATCGTAAACCCAAGAAGAAGGAAAGACATCATTTTTATGATTCGTCATGACCCTCCATCGACCCATTGACCCATCGACCCATCCATCTATTCATCTATTCATCTATCCACCCCCTCACTCCCTCGTAAACATCTTTCCACTTTCCATTTCAATATCGCTTCCAGCACTCACTCTCTTCAACTGTTCCATTCCTTCGTGCTTACTTCTAAACTTAAAGTTTGCTTCCACCCACGCCCCTTTCATCGTAATTCCAGGATGCAATAGTGTGAGTCCCCCAACCGCAAGAGTAATCATCACGCCTTCCAAAGTCATAAACTCATCTTCATGACCAATGAAAAGAGGGCCATTGAAGCCACCCGATAATTCTATACATCTGTAGATGGAACGAACGAGGATAGTAATTGTCGCGAGGCAAAGTCCGCCGAGGAAAGATTTAAAGAGAGTGGAAGAAACGAGATCGATGTAGCGAGCATTCCAAGCTCCTTGTGCGCGGCGCACTCTCCATGCGAAATCAGTGCAGAGGATAGCGAAGAGGATGAGAGAAAAGACTTGGAAAGCGAGACCTGCTAACATGATATTTTTGCCCAAATCTTTATCGTCGAGTGTATCAGCAGTTGAAGCGATGGCGCCACCAGCGGCTTGGAGCACGAGGGAGATAATATCACAGGTACAGAAGATGATGGTATATGTTCCTGGTCTGAAGCGAGAGATTTCTTGGCCGTAAATAATGACGATTCGAGACAGACAAAGGTAAATTCCTGCGGTGAGGAAAGCAGGGGCGATGGTTAGACAGATGAGATACATTAGGAAGTAATTGTTATCGAAAGGATAGTTATTAATAAGAACTCTGGCAATATAACCGATGATTTCGAGGATCTAATGGACGAGAAAGTTAGTCTAGTAATCTTAAACTTCATTTGTATTTATATCCATCCCTGATTAAACTGTGGGGTGGGCATTGACAAGTGTAGAACATACCAATCCAAGAATGATAGCAATCATATATCCCCATGTTTTGAACTTAATCCCTAGAGCCAATTGTGCAATACAGAATACCCCAAATAAACCGGCGTATATGGTATTTCCAACTACGGTCGGCCGATACTCGAAACTTGACAAGGAAAGATCACAAGTGTCAAGTGTACATAAGTGTGGATTCATGAGTAAAGTCGCATTGCCGTAACCACCACCATGTCCATCCGAATGAGTTAGATTTGACATTTTGATATCGGTTGTGAAGCGAGGGCTAAGGAAGGGATGGAAGCAATAAAAGTTACTTTGAACTGAAGAAACAACGAGAATGCAAAGGGATGAGAATGTTTTGAAAGATGATTGAAGCTTGACATTTTGAACTTGAGAGGTTTCCAGTTACCTTTAATATTTCCAACATCAGGCAGTGCAAATTTGTAGATAATGTAGATGTCGGCATTACGGAGGATTTTGAGTGCGAGGCATACGACAACAACACGGTCATGCCAATGATATCGACAAAGATGCTTATGTCAGCTATTATGTAAGCAAGCTGATAACTGTGATTGGCTCCATCGTAGAATTGAATGAGGACTATACGACTTAGCCCTCCAAGATCCAATTTTTAAGGTTAAATCCTTCATGAAGCCATTTCATTTCCTCATGTCAAAGAAGATAGATAGATCGTACCTATTATTGGTAGGGATCATATGTTGCAAGGCTGAAATTGATGCAGTTGCAGGAAGGTTCGGAACAATATGAAGCGCCATCAGGAACGATCATGAAATTGGTACAGAAATGGAACTATCATTGCCATCCTTCCCTGAAGACTTCTGAGAGTCTCAAGTCATCTCTGAAGTTTAAAAAAGACTAGAGGTACTTGAATTTAGAATGGAAGAATCTGATTTGAGGATCAAAAGCACTTGCTTTTTGTTTTGCTATCTGACTTGGCCTTATGATTTATCATTGATAAGCCACTTGTAACTGGACCCAACTCTGGACATTACGTCAAAAGGATCACCGGTGTGTTGTACTTACACACAACACAGAAACATAGGTCTCTTCCAAAGAGCGAAAGGGCGACTTTCATCAATTTTGGGGATTTTTTTGAATTACTGACCAAGCAAAAATTGATCAACAAAGTGCCAAGCTCATAGATATAAATGCCAATGCCGTAAGTGTCATTGCTTTTCAAAAGACCTCTCCTTATACTTCGGGAGAGGCAAAGCAATTTTCCAAACAGCAATTGTATGTCAAATACAGCAGATGATCGATGGTCTGAAGAGTCCAAATTCAAACGTCTCTCTTGCCTGTCCGTCAAACGAAACCGGGTGTTGGAGCCGAGAGAACAACCGGTGCTCGCGCATGCCATGGATATTGATTGATACACATACCTACATTAACAGTTGGTTATCTCCTCATCTCTTGTGTGACCCATCTGAAATGGATTGTGGGAGATCCAATGAGATATCAATTGGCGTCAGATCTGGAATGGCAAGAGCAACAAACTCTGAGAGAAAGAAAGTACGATGCACGTCAAGTCGAATTTAGCTTGAGGTAGGGTTGGTCGCAGAAGATAGGCGAACGAGAGGTGAATCGGCCACCGTCAAGTGTATACCAGTTGTGGCTGGCTGAGACGATAATTATTATTGACTCGACCTGTGGTGGAAGTTTTCCAATATGGACGATGGCGACCTGGTAACACGATGAACTACCAACACTTTGGTCTGTCACCCCGAGAGAGCACTATCTAATGAATTGGGATAATGCAAGCTCCCATCACCTGGAAACTAGGTCCCGATTGATTTTTGCTACCAATCACGACCTCCCCAATGATTTCTTGTTGAGGCACAGAGCTAGGAAGAAAAGTATTGTGCAGTGTGATCACTCAAAAAAAGAGAAGAGGAGATAGGACGATATATATTATGATTGTTGCCATCAACATTATATAAAAATGTAATGCAATGTAATGTGATATAATATGGAAAGAGCTGTCTAGTCAACGATATGTTAAAGACTGTACTGTACCTAGCTTATGCAGCTTCATACAGTAATCAAAGCATTCAAGCATCCAAACATTCAAACATTCAAGCATTCAAACATTCACCGACTTCACCGACTTTCCCAATGTAACATTAATGCAACAACATGATTAAGAAAATGGTTAATAAAGCTTATCGCACGTGATGACAATCAACCGTTACTAACGAATGAAAATCTAGTGGTCCGATTTCGCTCTTCACAACGGGTGGAGTGTGAAAATTGTAAAATGTTTTATGCATCAAATATGTATTATGTATCTGCATAACCCCACACACCTCCAAATTCACTAAAAGAAAAGGAAAAGAAAAAGAAGAGCGTCAGAGTCAGAGTCATACCTCATTCGAAAGATTTTCCTTGGAAAGCATAAATACCTTCTGGTACATGAGAAATTTTCTTTCTTCTCTCTCTTGTTTGAATCAATTCACTTTATTATCATCTCAATTGAACATTATCAACCTTGGTTTTTCATCTACATATAATTCTTCTATTGTCTAACCATATTCTATCCATCTTAAGAAGAAGAATTTAATTCCTTTGAAAGAACCAACAACAAACAAAATTCTAGAGTTTTTCTCTTTCCTTACCAACCTCAATCAACAGCCATAAAAACTCCTCGATAACTTCACAATGTGTCCTTCCTGTGAGCCAGAGCAGGCTTTAGAAACTATTGCTGCTCATGCTAATGGCAATGGCACTACTTCCAATGGATCAAACGGTAGTGCGCATACCTTTCAGTCTCTCATGTCGATACCAGCACTAACTTATCAATTCTAGCTCACCCAGGGTACACAGCCATTGAGACCAAGAAGAACCCACATCCAGCCAAGAGAGATAACCCATATCAACCCGTCGGCGATTTCCTCAGCAATATCTCAAGTTTCAAGATCATCGAAAGTACTTTGAGAGAAGGTGAACAATTCGCCAATGCTTTCTTTGATACCGAGAAGAAGATTGAAATTGCCAAGGCATTGGATGATTTCGGTGTCGACTACGTGAGTCAATTGTCATTCATAGAATTCTCTTAGGTATATTATACTAATACAAAATTCGCAGATCGAATTGACTTCACCAGCTGCTTCAGAACAATCAAGAGCTGATTGTGAAGCTATTTGCAAGTTGGGATTGAAGGCTAAGGTTGGTACCAGTCTCCGCACACTGAAATTCATACTAACTCTCATAGATTCTTACTCACATCAGATGTCATATGGATGATGCAAGAATCGCAGTACAAACTGGTGTTGATGGAGTGTAAGTTTGATTATTCCCCCGCAGAATTGACACCTCTAACATGTCTCAGTGATGTTGTTATCGGTACCTCATCTTATCTTATGGAACATTCCCACGGAAAGGATATGACCTACATCAAGAACACCGCAATTGAAGTTATCGAATTCGTCAAGTCACACGGCATCGAAATCAGATTCTCCTCCGAAGATTCTTTCCGATCAAACCTTGTCGATCTCCTCTCAATTTACTCCACTGTTGACAAGATTGGTGTTAACCGTGTTGGTATTGCTGATACCGTTGGATGCGCTTCACCAAGACAAGTTTACGATTTGATCAGAACCCTTCGTGGTGTCGTGAGCTGTGATATCGAAACACATTTCCACAACGATACTGGTTGCGCTATCGCAAACGCATACTGCGCTTTGGAGGCTGGTGCTACTCACATCGATACCTCCGTTTTGGGTATCGGTGAGAGAAACGGTATTACCCCTCTCGGTGGATTGATGGCTCGTATGATCGTCGCAGATCGTGAATATGTCATGGGCAAGTACAAGCTCCACAAGCTCAAGGATATTGAAGATTTGGTCGCACAAGCTGTTGAGGTTAACATTCCTTTCAACAACTATATCACTGGTTTCAGTGCTTTCACCCACAAGGCTGGTATTCATGCCAAGGCTATCCTCAACAACCCATCTACCTACGAAATCATCAACCCAGCCGATTTCGGTATGACCAGATACGTTCACTTCGCATCTAGACTTACTGGATGGAACGCTATCAAGTCTCGTGCCAACCAATTGAACATCGAGATGTCCGATGAGCAATACAAAGAGTGTACCGCCAAGATCAAGGCCCTTGCTGATATTCGATCCATCGCAGTTGATGATGCCGATTCAATTATTCGTGCTTTCCACAGACAAACCAAGACTGGTAAGGCTGTTGAGCTTTTGCCAAACATGACTGAAGAGGAGAAGGTTTTGTTGGCAAAGAAGGAAGCCGAGATTGCTGGTGTTCCTGAGAAGCGCAAGTTGGATGAGGTTGCCGAAAGTCAAGCTAAGAAGGCTAGAAATGACGTTTCCGCATAAATGAAGCGAGGATGAGACGACATCTAATTTGAACCACATCTAGTCTGTTAGGGGGTAGCTGAATTCTTCCCAGACAAGATGGATCTAAAGGAAAGTAGTTGAAATCTTCCTAGATCTTAGTTCAAAGATGATTGAAATCTCCCTCATGGATACTTCATTTATCGAAACAAAATGGCAGGCTGAAAAGTTGCTTGTGCTATTTGATATTTCTTTCCTTTTTTAAGTTGATGATTTGGACGGCCTTTGAAAAGATTTCGCGGGATATACAATTTTTGCGAGCTTTGCTTTGGGTTGGATGGATATTTAGTTGTAGTATCACTTCATACAGTTGGTATGAATTGAGGAAGACACATATTGCTTTCTTCTATAATTGGCGGAAATACAATTCGATGGAATTACATAAATCTTTACGAGCTTTTTACTGACATGACATGGTGATTGTTTACACGTGGTACGATGTGAAGTGCGAAGTCAAGTAAACAGCTGAAAGATTAAATCTTGAGATCACCTTCGTGTTGCGCGTCTAATGGCCTAGAACCCATTTCCTATATATTCAAGCTGCATCAAAACCTATAATCATCTCTATCAAGTTTCAAAAGATTTCATCGAAAAATCAATCCATTCATTCATTGGTTTCAATTATTAGCCACCCTAGAATATGACCACCCCATTTCATCACATCGTAGCAAAGTTTCATATCCGATCCGTTCAATTCTTCCATCCCCACAAATTATTCTTCTTTTTATTCGACACAAACCCTCCAGCCCCTACAAGACAGCAACGACACCCAAAACCGCTCCCATCAATCCTCCCACCATCTGAACACCCATAGTAGGCGCCGCGTTTGTTGTAGCCGAAGCGGGTGAACTTGTAGATGAAGATGCGGATGCAGATGCCGAGCTTGATGCTGAAGAAACGGCTGCACTGGCCGAGCTGGAAGCTGAAGAAATCACTGAACTGATTGAGCTCGATGCCGAAGAAATGGCTGAACTGATTGCTCCTCCGGGACTCGACGATGTCAATGCAGTACCCGTCGCGCTTGCCGTAGACGATAAGCTGGTGTTGGTGAGAATACTCACAACACCACCTGGATTGCTAGAGCTCAATGCGCTTCCTGTCGCGCTTACATCTGCAGTTGTTGAGCTTGCAAGACCGCCGGGATTCTCAGATGTAATGGCTTGGGTGGTAACGCTTCCGGTGACTGCGGTAGCAGAAGCGCTGAATGCTGAGCACAGAGCAAAGCCTACGCTAGCGGCAGTAGCGAGTTCGTCGACGTTACAGGCGGAGATGAGACAGGGGGTTACGGCGGTTTGGATGGCGGCTTGCGCGGTACCGCATTGGCATGCTTGGTCGGTGGCTCCGCAGCCGGCGACGGAGATGGCGCTTTGGAGACAGGAGACCTGGGTGGGTGGGTTAGTGGGATGGGAGGTATATTTATGGAGGGGAAGGGAGGAAGTGTGGAGGGAGATGGAGCCAAAAAAGAGAAGATAGAATAGATGGAGAGTGATGGTTATTAATGGAGGGGGAAAGAGTGGCAAAGAGAACTTACAGCGCAAGCAGGTTCAGCACCGAAATTCTGTGCAGATACAGCCATGAAAGTACCGGTGATGGAGAAAGCGGTTGAGAACTTCATTTTGATAATGATCTTATTGTACTGAGATTTCGATAGTTCTTTTTGTTATCTTGTGATGGTTTTGTTTATTTGGATAACTTTTCAATCAATCAATCTCAAAGAATTCAACCTTATTCGTTAAGCCGTAAGTCAATCACTTGATCAAAACAACAGTGAATGAGTATATATCGAAACACGTAAACGAAAATCAAGAAATAATCACAAAAACAGAATTGAAAATTCACCAAAAAACAATAGCACCAGGAACCTTTTTAACTCCCCCAAACACGAAAGCTACCCTAGCACGCCTAGCTGCGGGGAAAGATGATGAACAGGGAAGCTGCACTTGCCGTTCCATCATAATGCAGGTTTTATATATAGATTGTCGATGTTCTTGGATGGAATAGGAAGCTCGAATTGAGTTTTGTGGTTGGAGGTTGAGGGTCCGGCTATTGTTCCTTCTTACCTTTGAGGAGTTTTATTTGATAGGTTGGTTAGATTGGGAAGGTTAGTGATTTATTTGATTTGCGAGGACTGTGCGATTGAAAGCCGGAAAGTAACTAATCATTCTTTTGGAATAGTTATCAAAAGCCTCGAGAATTCTGGATTCTTCTGGTGGGAATTGAAGAGGGATTGATTCGTTACTATGGAAATCACGAGATATGAGGTACGAGGAAGGTACGATGTCTTGATGTCTAGATTATGATAATCATTGCACTTTTTGATATCTTGGCAATCTTTCCCGGAGAATCCACTCGTGAACCAGCGGAATTCGTTGATACACGGTAAGGTACGGTACATAGATGCCCCGCCACACGAATCCCCACTCAGTCATAGTAAAAGTAAGTAGGTAGGTAGGTATTTCGTAACAGGACCCATCACGATCATCACAATCCCTCCAGTAACCTTATCAACCACGCGATTTCATCATCTAACTCCTCCACTACGTATCTCCTTTTCTTTTCAACCTTCCTCTCTTGAAATGGCTCCCATGGAAAAAAGAAGAAAAACTTGAAACTTGCAAAATGCACCTCCTAAGATGGTAATTCGAGACCGCTATCTTGGCGGAGTCCGTGATTCACACGTGGCGTCGTTGGGTATGTACCCAGCCATCTTTTTGGTGTTGGCAAACTTACACCATTCATCGTGTTGCTTGCGATGGAGAGATGGTGGAATGGTAGCAATTGAGGGGATTTTTATTCGTCGTTCGTGTTTGCAATTCGGATGATGATTGGCTGAGGATGGGTAGATATCCTAGATAATAATCGAATTCTCATATGGTTTGAATTCAAAGGCAGCTATTTGAGTGTGCAAGAAAGCGTAGAACAACGAGGTGATTCGGATACATATGAATGCGACAAGTTGTCCTGAGATTTAGAGATTACCATGTTTCAATTGGATTCAATTTCTCAAATGACACCAAATGATTTCATTATCTCAGTACTGCCCTGCATCATCAAGTGATATTGCTAGAGGGCACAGCCTCTCTCAAGCAAGTCTGACCTCTTGACGTCGTAAGCAGATGTTGTCGGTGATTTCTACCCAGCTTCATTCTGTCTTGGTATCCAGCTCCGTATCTGTCTCTGGCTCTTGCTTCTAAAATTTCATTGTTTTCTTCCTCGATAAGATGTCTTTCATCATTCCCGTTCTGAAGCTCAACTAAGCTACCTTCTGATTCCTCTTCTTCTATGAATTCATGCCCATCAAGCTCAATAGAAGGAATAGGAATATCTGAATCTGAACCTATCCCTCCCAATTTTATAGTGTCTTCTTTTCCTGTACCAATATTCATTCTTGATGAACAAATCTCCCCATCAGTCTCAATAGAAGGAGTAGGAATATCGGGATCACTTATCGCCCCACCCACTTCCAACTCCACATCCCTTTCCTTTCCTAAACTCCTACTCACTCTCGAGCAACAAGACTCCCTAGATTTCTCCCCTTTAACATGTAAACACTCCCCCTTCCTCTGACGATCCAAACACTAACTTCCCACCCAACATCGACAATAACATCCACACTGTCCACATCCCCCACACAGTTCACCCGGACAAACCCTCCGTCGATACCAAGGCCCCCTATATCTCCCAGAAAATCTCATCCTTTCCGCAATCTCAGAACCATATTCTCGTCTCAGATCTTCGTAAGCACAAAGATGTATGTATTAGCTATGATTTCCCCTCTATGGTTTATAATTTTATAAACAACAGTAATGGATGCACATACTTTCGCGCCATAAGACCTTATCGGTAATGTATATTAAAAATGGTCCGTACGCAGGCGCATCCGGATATTGTCTCGCAAGGTGAGAGTATCTGGAATTCCACGTCTTGTTATATTGATGCGTTGCTATAGTTTTGCTTTGGGAGTCTAAGGCCCGGTGAGGATGCCAATTGTATTGTGGATGGTAGTGAGGATTTTGCGGTTCGTCTTTTGAGGGGTTGGGTCCGAAGTTTTTGGCCATGATGTATGATGGTTGCTCTGCTTTATGGGCTGGTAGTTTCCATTATTCGTTTTGGACAATAGGAAAAATAGAGAGATTTGTTTAATAGATCTGCGCTAAAGTCTTGATGTCTCGAGGAGAAAGATGAAAAGGTCAGAAGTTTTGAATGAGGATACCCTTTATATCTTCAGTTTCCAGATACCGGTTCGATGTTGCAAGAGGTTATCGGTGAATATCTCTGAGCTCGCGTTTCTAGTTTCAATTCACTTGGTCCAGTTGTCTATATATCTCCTCTTGATCTTACATGAGAGCTGCATAAAATTTCCAGTGAAAGTGAGATCCGTCGTTTAGAGAATTCTTTTCTGGAACCATCGCTTCAGGCGTCGAGGTGCCTGTAGCAAAATTTACGTTGCCATAAGCCACATTTCAACAGCATGCTTTCGGTGAAAATTATCCAAGAACTAGTACCTCTTCCTTTCATATTTGTTGTCAATCTGGATACATATAAAGTCGGCCAAGGGTTAGTGACATGCGTTCCCTGATATATGGCCTGGGATGCGCCTCTTCGTCCATATATACTTTGTAGAAATCAGGCAAATAATTGAAAAATCTTGCAGACGAAGGAATATTATTAGTGGTGGAGCTATATAAAGTAACTAATTAACAAAATTTCTTAAACGCTTGTTTATGACAGCGATATTACCACTTTCCTAGCAGAAACGCCTTTCCTCTGTATTTCTATTCCCTTTTCTACAGATCCCAGACCATTCCCAACAACCATAGCCTCAGGAGCGGCAACAAAAACACCTTTCTCCAACGCTTCCGAAAGAAAATCCCCAAAAATTTCCTTGCCTACGCCATTCATTGCCACAGTTGAGCTTTCAACGAATGCGTTGTCAATTCCTCTGACCATCTTCTTAATTTGGTTGGAAATTATCCAAGGAACGAATGTACATATAACTTTCGGAAGTATGAATCTTTTTGGTGGTGGAAATGGTACGGGGTAAGTCAGCATTGAAAGGAACTTCCTCCCTTTACACTTATTGAGGATATCCATGCATGCATCAGCAGCTCCTTGTCCTATTGACATCGCACCGGCGGTAGTCTTGCCTTTAAATGCATTTATAATATCAGGAATGGTAGTCTTGCTATTGTAATCAAAGACTTGACTTGCACCAAGTTTCTTTAAAAGGTCAAAGTTTCTGGGAGATGAGGTAGAGAAGACTTCATAACCAGCTGCGACGGCTAATCTGAGGTTCATTGTTAACATGAGATCATTAAGGGGATGAAGGGGATAACAAATGCAGAATAGATACTTACTGTATAGCGTTAACGCCAACACTGGTTGAACCACCCCAAATAAGTACGGTCTCCCCCATTGATTTTGGGGACAACGATGGCAATTCTAGCGCCAACTGGTCCTTTTGGAAAAGCCCGGCAGCTGCGGAAGAAAGTGCCAAAGGTATCACACAAGCTTGCTCATAAGATAGTGTATGAGGAATGTGCGAAGTCATATTATCCAAAAGGATAGTATAGAGTTGAAAACCACTTTCCGTTAGGACATTGGATGATTCCGTGAGACCCATTGCCATACCTGCAACACGATCTCCAACCTTAAACCGTGTAACTTCGGGGCCAATTTCAACCACTTCTCCCGAAACATCACATCCAAGAATGCATGGATATTTCACCCACGGAAACATAAAACTGCCCATATCCTGCTTAATCCAATCCACCGGGTTCACGGCAATAGCTCTATTCTTTACAAGAATTTCATTCTTCAAAGGTAGAGTATAAGGCGCAGATCTAACCTCCAGCTTGCCAGAAAGCTCCAACCATAATGCGGAATTTGAAGGGGGAGTCTTTGAGGGAGACATGCTAGTGGGACGTCTGAACGAGGAGAGGACTTAGAGTTTCCGGATGCGATAGATGTCGATTTTGACGGAGATGATCGGTATGAATCTGCAATTGAGTACCTAGTATCAAGAGCTAATTGACATGAGAAAGAGATGTGCTAAGAACTGATTGCCCATCCTCAAAACGAGCATACAATGAAAGATACTTATACCCATTCCTTACCATTGCTGCGGACTTCAAACTATCAACATGAGTGGAGAATTCCATTCTATTTTGTCCGATTCTTCACCCAAATTACAACTCCTGTGTGAAATCCTTCAGATATCGCTGGCAGATGATGTTATCATTCTATCACAATGCGAGATGAAGTTAGTATGTTTAAAAAGCGAGAGCGAAATACGAAGAACGTGTGTAGAGACGTTTTAAAGTTTTAGTGGAACTGGATTGAGGGTTGGAATCCTATGATTTGATTGGTTCAATGACTAAAATAGCTTAGGGTAGAATTGTAAATGCGAATGAAGGTTAGCGTCTCATGAGTTATCCGAAGCTTACTAGGTATTTGTTTATCCGATTCCGAAGAATGCACATGGGAGACCGTCAGACTGGGAAAAATGTGAGAGGATCCACCTTCGACTTTAAGATCTTGTTGTACCTTGTCGAGCTTTTTTATATGTTATGCAGATCTGAAATTTATCGAATATTATTGAAATTCGATGCCGGTCATAGAATACCATAATGGCTTGCCTGGTTGACGATTGACCTAATATGAACCTTTACCCCTTTCATTCCCTTATCACAAAGTGACCCGTCCAAACAAGCTACTATCTCGCAGAATATCCATAAGCAGCATATCGTGAACAGCCCATGCTCCTTCTTCTCTTTCCAGACCTTACACTATCTCTTGGGTCATGCAATAGAGTCTCTATCTTTCGTGGCCTTACGTTCGATAAATCTTCAATTACTCTAGAGCCATGACAACCCCCTTCTTGATCTCCGGAAAAGCTACCCACCGGAAGATAAGACCACATAAAAAATCACGTCGTGGATGTGGAAACTGTAAGTTGAGAAAAGTCAAGGTACGTCCAAGTTCTTGTCCCATCTCAAGGGAATATGTTTAACTGGTCGCCTGCAGTGTGATGAGGATAGACCAAAGTGTGAACGGTGTGCAGAATTCAATGTTGTCTGCAATTACGACAACCAAACTTCAGCACTTCAACTACTTGAGAAGTCTTTTACCTTCGAGACTCTTCAGCACAGACTTCCCTATTCATTAAACCAAACAATCCCGATCTTTATTAGTTCGCGGCTGAAGACTCCTGGAAAGATTGATGTATACGATTTGAGCGACCAAGAACATTTGGAGTTATTGAATAAGTTTCAAACGAGAACTGTTTACTCCATAACAACGAGTAGGAATCTTCAAATATATCAGAATGAGTTCATCAAGCTATCGTGTCTGGTATGTTGAAACATAAAATTTCCACTGATCTTCTGCTGACCCACTACAGCATCCATACTTGATGCACGCTCTACTCACATTTACGCTAATGCATGACCGACACATCTCTATTGAGCACAGTATAAGAATGTCTTCTCGGGAAGCTTTTCATTGGTGTCAAAGTGTATCATTATTCAGCAGAAAATTGACATCCGGATCGATTGAATCTTCACCAGAGCGCGATGCTTTATGGGCAACTTCCGTTCTTCTTGGTATAATTACATTTTGCAATATCGAAGCAGCGAGTCCAGAAGCAGCTTGGCCTTTAAAACCACCTTCATCTCTAGATCTGAATTGGTTAACGATGAGCTATGGGAAGTCTGAAATTTGGAAATTGGGTCTGGACCAAAATGCGAGCGCATTTAAGACATTGATGGCACCGTCTTTTGAAACTTTATCACAATTCTCACACATTCGTCTTGAGACATTGCCCCAAGCTTTCGTCACACTTCTGAATTTGTATCCCAGTTCCAAATCACATGATAACCCCTATTATCTTGCGGCATCTTTATTATCGGATATTATCGATCTTGATGATCCTATTACCGTAATCCTGAAGTTTTGGACCTTTGTCAGCAGTATACATCCGCAATACAAAAGATTACTCTTACAAAAAGAACCTCGCGCACTCTTGTTGCAAGCTTATTGGTTTGGAAAAGTTTGTCAATTTCCACATTGGTGGATTTGGAGGCGTGTATCACTGGAGTGTCAGGCTATCTGCATATATTTGGAAACTTTTCACAAACATGAATTGGATATTCAAACACTTCTAGTTTACCCAAAGATGATGTCTGGGCTGACTTCTTACTGAATTTTGAGTCGAGGTGGCTTCACTAATCTATTTTTAGAGATTCTGAGAGTCATCCTGACTGTGTTTGTGACGCATAGATGTTGATGGTCATGTGCTACCACTTATCCTATCAATTAATATACTTCAATCACCACGATAGCATCTCTTTAACTTCACTGTCTTTCCCATCGTGATTATCTTTTGTCTTTCTCCAACAAAATTTTGCTATTTCCCTGTACACAATATTATTTTCATGTCAGGGCGCATCCAAAGCCACTCGATTTCGAATCCTGTTGTTCTTCTCGATTTACTTGCAAATTATCAAGCAAGACTTTATGGATATTGTGTGTCTAGGGGAAACTTGCTATCTCGGAAATTCTTTTGCCCACAATTTTGAGATTGAATATCAACGAACTATCTCTAATTCGCATTTTTATGTCGATAACTACCCAACAACGGCGAAGCGCAGAACCATAAGGAGGCAGAGTATTCCAGAGCGTTCTTATTGCTCATCGAATTCCATTCCTTTCTAGCCATTTTCCTTCGATTCGTATAATCGGTTGTCAATCATTCGAAATAGATTCACTTGTCGTTATTTCCCCCATGCGCTTTTCAAGATGAAGGTCGATATCTTTTATCTTCGCTAAGTGTAAGGGGGTCAAAGTCAATTTCTTCGGACAATACCTCTATCATTTTTCTTCTCGAGGCACCTTACTCCCTTTCTGTTGTTTTTTTGTTCTTTCTGACGTTTTATTGTTTCTCCTTTGTTTCCTCTTCGTTCTCTTATCTTTTGTCCCTATAAAGCCTGATCCTCGACTAAAGTTAATATCATCACCAACATCACGCCATCACACGTGAAGACGCCAAAGCCCAAGCTATCAACAGGAATATTCTGTATCCACAATCAATTCGAGATCTTGGCAAACCTTGTCCGCAACAATGTGTTTTAATCCAGGCAAAGCTTCAAAAAGCAGCTATAACAAATCAGTCACTTCTAACCCAGCTCCTGTTCTTCGACATGAAATTAGTGGCTGGGTGTGTTGTTGTTGTGGCCTAGATAACGGCGGGGATTGTGTTTGGTGTGCGAGATGTACTCATTATACAGTCAATTGTGTTTCTTGCTTTTCCTATTAAGTAACCCTCCATGTTGGGTGCTTGAAATGGAGAGCTCGAGGGTTACGATAACTGATAGGTTTAGTGCAGGATCACTAAACGTCTGTCTAATGGAATCCCAGTCTAAACCAATTTAATCAAACTTTAAAATATTTGTGAGTTCTCGAACGATATATACTAATTTTCGTCTTCTTTTTGCCGTGTGCCAATACCCCACACTTTTTCCTATCCACTCTGGAGATACTTAGTTAGCATGAATCCCCCGCTATTTTGTACACGAATAAATAATCCGAGCCCGATACCTACCCATAATTCCTTGCTAACTCCCAACTTCAAGGTTGGAGCGAACATTTGCATGGCTGGACCGAAGTGGAACCTAAAGTTATGCCACGCATTTTGAGGCCCGGCCGACGATTTGATTCTTTGACTCTAACGTCAATTTGTCTCCGTCCAGCAACGAACGAACTGCATTTCTACTTCTCATACGATTAATCGAACAAGTATACCGAGAATGTACCGATTCGTTTCTTTGGGACATACGAATCCAGCTACAGTCAGCTTTGCATATGTTCAGACTTGGTCGGTCAAGAATGAGCGAATTAAGATGACTGCTCAGTTTTCCATCACGTGTGGATACTTGAATACCTTGTCCCTATGTAACTGTTTGTACTATGTGAAGTGTACAGTCACGTCAAGGCGATGACGATGATGCGGCGTAGCTTGATCTTGGCGTTTTTGAACACACAAATTAGATCTCACACTCTTAATCTTCGATCGCCCGATAAGCCTACCGCCACTTTTGATTCTTTTGGATTAGATCAAATAACATGCAATCGTTGGAATAAATTCCCCATAACGGCGACAAAATACAAGCGAAGAAATGAAGGATTAATCTGGTGAGATGAAGTGACAGGTGACATAGACGTCGTACGGTGAACCGTTTTTGAACACAAATGGCAATTTTGCTGGGGTATGGAGAAAATATGTGGAGATCTTGAAGAAATTGGAGAAATTGGTTGGGATTTTGACCTCCATGGGGTAGACAGATAAAGACATGCATTTGATGTGACGATCTCTGCCTCATCGAGTGATTTGACTTGAAGTAGTTTCGCAATTCGGTGAAGGATGCTTCCGCCACCTTCGAGATGTCATCACACACATAAGCGGAAACGGCGTCGTAGCCTCGTAGCGTTCTTCATCGCACAGCAGCGGATTGTAAGAACACATGCTGATCATCTTGACAAATTATTATTTCCGCCCAAAACTTTTAGAATCAAAAACTTTATCTCCACATCCCCAGATTATATGTCTTAGTTTAAGACCTCATTACTCGAGAGTCAATACGAGTCTTGGTCTTCGAGTTCTTTAGAATGACATGTTGATCTATTTCCTGAAATTACGGCCAAGGCAGGCAATTTTTCTCGCGCTCAAGTATGATCCTTGTATACACATGTATCTTGTACCGTGGGGTGAAGGTAAGCTTCTGGGGTGACGGGCGGGGCGCGCGCCAAATCTATGTGAGATCGCCCTAGCTCAGCCTAGTTAATGTAATATATTCCTTCATTGGCTCGTTGCATGCCGCATTCCCCATTTCCTTGAAACTTACCTTGAAATCCCAAGCCTGATAGACTGAATAACTAAGGCAGTTTTCAAAGTCTTCTGCTCGGTCTTCCCGATCCTGGCTTGATGATCCTGTACAAGGTCTTGTAACTAGCTGGTCAATTGGTCGACTGGAACATCTTTCTACCTAGTTCGAACCTAGAATTATATGTCTATGGTGCATTCACATATCCACGCGTATTTGTAGTGAAGTTTTTCTCCACAATAGCATGCAACAAGGGTGTAACCTGGGTACAGGTAGCTACAATTTGGAGATGGAGGGGAAAGTTGGATGATCCCAAATCCAACGGGCATTGGGATTATAAGGCTTATGATTTCCACCGTTTCTTGCATTATCATTCTTCTTGCTTTTTTACTTCGCCCAGCTTTCTCCAAGTCTAATTGTTTTCTTCGTTATCATCTTGCAAGATGGCGTCAACGAAGAATCAAATTGATAATGTCGACACTGTCGAGCATGCTCATCCATCTACTCATGTCAATTTGAATAATAATGTTACTGCCAAGTAAGTTGTGGTTTATCTATTGCTGACTACCTGTGAAAGCATAAGTCTTACTAATGCCTTATCTATAGAATCCAAAATCCTTTAGCAGGTTTATCAGAAGATACCATCATTCGAGATGTAGGAGAATTTGCCCAAGCCAACGACCTCAACCATATCCTACCTTTACTAGAAAAAGGTGCTTTGGTAGCATCCGATCCAGAGAACTTTGAGAATGTAGAAAGATTGGATGAGAATGAGAAAGTGGCTCTAAGATATGAAGCGGCGCATAGATGGAGTCATCCAACGACGCTTTACTTGACAATTATTACCTGTTCTATTGGTGCAGCTGTTCAAGGTTGGGATCAAACGGGTAGTAATGGAGCAAATCTTTCATTTCCACTAGAATTCGGAATTGGCCAAGGAGATAACAAAGATTCCCCAAACCATGATCGTGATAATTGGCTTGTTGGTTTGGTTAATGCAGCTCCATATATTGGATCTGCTTTCTTGTGAGTTGAGATTTGTCTTGGTATAACAAATGATCATGATTGACGATTCGTACAGTGGCTGTTGGATGAGTGATCCCTTCAATGCCTGGTTCGGACGTCGTGGTACCATTTTTATCGCAGCTATCATTTGTATTTTTACTCCCATCGGAGGAGCTTTCGCGAAGTCTTGGGAAACTCTTTTTGCCAGTCGTATAATTTTGGGACTTGGAATGGGTCTGAAAGGAAGCACAGTACCAATCTTTGCTGCGGAGAATAGTCCAGCTATGATTCGAGGAGCATTGGTTATGTCATGGCAAATGTGGACTGCTTTTGGTATTTTCTTAGGATTTGTTGCAGTGAGTATTGATTGATTCTTTAATAATGTATCAGCAGCTGACATCCATCCAGAACTTGGTCGTCATTGATACAGGCAAGATCGCATGGAGACTTCAGATTGGATCTGCATTCATTCCAGCTTTGCCTCTCGCAGTCTTGATCTATTTCTGCCCCGGTAAGTAAATTCAGTTTATGAATCCGCTCAATTAGCTAACAATCAATCTAGAATCTCCCAGATGGTTGATGAAGCGAGGAGAATACCAGAAGGCCTACAAGTCCCTTTGCCGACTTCGCAAACACGATCTTTTCGCTGCTCGTGATCTCTACTTCATCGACTGCCAACTCAAAATCGAAGCGGCAATTGTCGGTAAAACCAACTACGTCAGTAGATTCGTTCAATTATTTACCATTCCGCGTGTACGAAGAGCAACTCTTGCATCTTTCACCGTCATGATTGCTCAACAAATGTGTGGTATCAACATCATTGCATTCTATTCTTCGACCATTTTCAGACAGGCAGGTGCTTCCGAAAAGAATGCATTGATTGCTAGTTTTGGATTTGGATTGGTGAATTTCGTATTTGCGTAAGTCTTTTCTCTCTCCTAACTTCATCGAGTGTTTTGCCCACTCTTTGAACCACTGCATACATCAAGATACTAATAACGTTATCTAGTTGGCCAGCCATTTGGACCATTGACACCTTTGGTCGACGTTCTCTACTTCTTTTCACCTTCCCACAAATGGCATGGTCTCTCCTCGTCGCTGGTCTATGCTTCCTCATCCCTGAAGGTTCCACTGCGCATCTTGGACTCATCGCTACATTTATCTACATATTTGCTGCCTTTTATTCACCAGGAGAAGGACCCGTTCCTTTTACTTACTCAGCCGAGGTTTTCCCCTTATCACACAGAGAAGTTGGAATGGGTTGGGCAGTTGCAACATGTCTATTCTGGGCAGCCGTTCTATCGATTTCTTTCCCCAAAATCTTGGAAAGCTTCCATCCCGTCGGAGCGTTTTCATTCTACGCGTAAGTTTCCCACCCATTCACTCAAACTACACAATCAACTAACACAAAAACTAGCGGCCTTAATGTCCTTGCTTTCTTCATGATCTTCCTCTTCGTCCCCGAAACCAAACAACGTACACTCGAAGAATTAGACTACATTTTCGCCATCCCCACCCGTACATTCATGAAATATCAAATCACCAAAACCCTTCCATACTGGATTCAACGATATGTATTTCTTAACAAGAACGCGGTACTAGAGCCACTTTATCGCTTTGACGAGACGGCGGATTATAGAGCGCCCGATACGAAATTTACAGGACACCCGGAACAGATTGAGAAGGTGGAGAGGAGTAGTGAGGGAGAGAGCGCGGAGATTACGACGGGCGAGAAAATTTAATGATGTTAATGGGGAAAGGGAATGAAGGGATGGAATTGGTAGATATGATGTTTTCTATAGGAATAGAAAGATAGATAATGGAGGATAGAGATCTATGAATATATAAAGCTGGATCTACAGAACTCATGTCCTGCCTACTTGATTATGTGATGTTTATGGTGCAAGGTGATTTATTTAGCTCATATCAATCGACGAAATCATGTTGATTCGAAAAGAACCTGCAATTGCTTTCCATTACATCATTTCTTCATCAACAAACAAACTATGTCTCCTATCTCTACCACATCTTCCCCTACTAATCGAGACATTTTATCAAGAAATCAAACATCGAATTCACACGTCATTTCACGAGATTGCTCTGTACACAGGTAGGTACACTGACACATTGTTGAAATATTTCCTTCATTACTGCTACCAGAGCAACTAACCAATTCGCGTTGTTTCGTTTTCATAACCGCATAATGCATGTGTCGTATGCTTAATTATCCATTTGTTTACCAATTCCCCCACAAGACATCACAACTCAAACGCCCATATGTACCGCCAAAATGCATATCGACCGCCCAAGAGGAAAGAAAGACCATGTGATGAACCATTTTTTCCGCAACCAAACCATGTCCTGAAACAAAGAAACATTGATCCTTAAACCCTATTCAGCCAGTCTCAGTCTCAACATCTGGTTGTCTACCACTCAGACTCGTCTTATTCTTCATTCTCCTTGCCGCAAACTTCATCTCATCCTTTGCGAAAACCAAATTCCTCATTGGCTTCCACTGCATAAGTCCCCTCTGCTTTCTATGCAAACCTTTTGAATTCTCCTTATAATTCTCATACTGTTTGATTGGATTACTAGAATGACTCGATCCATTGTTTCCTTCCATCTCGCCGTTCTCAATTTTTGATCTAGTCGTAGCATCATTCAAGCCTAAATCCGATTCCGCATCCGAGTCTGAGTCCGAAGATGTAGACGTGGTATTCGTGTCCTCGCTCATATTTTCATTGAGACTTGCTTCAACACATCCACCCTCTCCTCGTGGTTTTTGTAACATGCTAGCCTCATAATCAGCATCCTGATACTTCTGTCCGAAACCACCTTTATTGACGTACTGTGCAGGATCCTGACCAAAAGCTCCACTCCAATCTGTACCATCTTGATCTAACCACTTAGCCTTTTCATCTTCATCGGCTTGACTGAGAACATCTCTTCCTTGGGTTAAAGACTGATCATGAAGTTGTTGAATAACTGGTGGAATTTCTTTCGTTACAATCTTACCACGTACACCTTCGGAATGACATGCTTCCCAAGTTTCTTGAGTTTCTCGGGAATCATTGTCGGTGACAAACTTTTCGTGATCTTGATCCATACCAGCTTTGAATCTCCCCGAAAATCTGAGGCGTCCAATTTCCTCGATTTCTATGTCTGGAATTTCGCGAAAGTTTTCCTCTGTGATGTAATTCTGAGTAAGTCTCATGCCCTTGTCAGTTTTCCAGATCGGAATATCAATTTCTTCCGCCTTGTTATCCTCCAATTTGTGGAGCCAGATTACTGCATAGGCATCTGCTCCACGCTTACCGGTGACGTGGAATTCGAAGACTATTGGTGAACGATAACGATACTTGACTGGAAGTCGAATGTTATTTTTTCCATCTTTCTTGGCAAGATCCCAGTATACACCATCACCTTCCTCACTCTTTCGACATTGGGTACGGTTAATCTTTCCTACACTTCCTCCAGTTCGTAGCTTTAGTTTGGAGTTGTTGGCATAGCCAGTAGCCGAAATCCTATCAGATGTGAATTCAAATGTTCCTACATCCCAGCCCAATTGTTGTGGTGGTAATCTGGTTTCGACACTCCTGAAAAGAACGGAGATTCTGACGCGACCAAAACCAATTCCACCATCCAGAGGATACCATCTTGTAACTTGAGAACTTGTTTGTAGAAGATCCGATAACTTCAAAGGGACAACTCCAAGAATTGGATCGTGTTGTCTCATACGTTGATCCCGAACTGTAATGGTAATAATTGCTGATCTCCAATCACGGATGAAACGTTCAGTGCCTGCATTGAAGATAGGCTTTGAGCTAACAACTTTGGAACGTGTACGATATACCTGAAAAAGGTTAGCTATGATAAATCAAAACAGGAAACAATACTTACCAACTCATCATTGTATAGAATGGTACAGTAACTACTTGGCAACTTCTTATTTTCCTCTTCCTTATTCTCACCTGCGTCCACTGCTGGTTCGAATTCCCTCCCCTTGCGTTTGCCATCACTACCTTTGACATTTTGTAATTCAAGGTTAACAATTTGATGAACGATGACACTACACACACCACTTGGCCACAATGGATCAGGTGGAGTATGAACCGCAGCATCTTCTTCAGGAGTATCAATACTTCCTTTTGGATCTTGTAATTCTTCCTTGTCTTGCAATTCCTTGGGAAGATTAACATCTTTTCCGTGGCTTCTCATTGCTGGTCTGAATTGTGGTTTGCCAAAGTATCCAACTTCCCAATGAAGTTCACCAGGCATAGAGCTATCAGAATCCATACCACGAAGTTTGGAAACTTGTGGATACATCTTTCCTGGGTGTTGAATCATTTTTTGCATAGAAAGTTCGACCTTACCAACAACATCATCAGAAGTTGATCGATCAGAATCCCAAAGTTCCATTGAAAGTTGTTCATCAGCTTTGATGAGATCAGGAGTGACGAGTAAAGCACACGTCTCTTCCCATATTGGGTTGAGATCATCCTGAATGACTCGAGTGCAGTACATTGGCTTTCCGTACTTGGAGAAGCTGACAGTGATGTAAGAATCACTTCCACCACCGTCACTTCCACGTCGATCCTGTTTACTAAGGCCAGTAGCTTTATGGATTCGGATCCATAGAACACCGAGTGCTTCAACATCCTTTTGAATGTCATCACCTTTCAATAATTTGGCCATATCTAAAGTCATAGATTTCGGAGCGACATATTCATTAGCAGCAGCGCCAATGGCGTAATTGACGAAATTGGAGATAAGAGGAAGATTAAGGATGTTGATACCAGTTTCAATCATTGGTACACATCCAGCTTGAACCTTTGGAAGTCCCATCAACGTGAATGTTAGTGCCTTCAAGAATGGAGGCTCTGGGGAAAGTTGAAGACGTAATCGAACGGTTCCGACAAGACCTTGCAATTCAACAAAAATTGGTAGAGGACTGCACTGATTAGTAATGTCGCATTGTGGAAGGAAATAACAACTTACACTCCGAAAAGTCCTTTCATACCAAGATAGAATACCAGTTGCATGTGCATATTTTTCGCCTTTCCGGAAGTTCCGCCTCCTGAAGGTTGAGCATGATATGCGAAAGAGCATTCCAAATTGTAATAATCTCCACCTTCTTCATCTGCAGCTAATTCCTGAGGATCTTTGTTTTTTTCGTTTTGTCGATGGATATCATCCTTCATTTCTTGAACATGACCATCAGGCAGGGCTCGCAAACTCAGAATTCGGAAAGGGTTTGTTCCCTGGTTGATTTCTGCGACTCTGACATTTTCAATGATACCAGGTACTGAAGCTTGCATAACATCTTCAAGAGTATCTGCAACAGACGCAAATAGATCAGGGTCAATAAGTCCCCACATAACGCCCAAGAGAGAATTCATCCATTCGACGGATTCCGGAATTAAATTTGCAGTTGCCTGAGAATATTAGCTTAAAGACTCAATTATGAGATGCGTATACCAACCATTTGACCCCTTTGTCTTTCACTCTCCCATTCCATAGCTCGGCCAGATCTTATGACCTCCTTTACCCAAAGAAATACAGCCGATGCAACGCATGCTCCTAAAGGAATAAGACCATATAGAACTCCCCCAAATAATTTTCCTAAAACCACAATACCCAAGAATATTCCTACGACAAGTACCGTTGACCGTTTCTCCAGAGATTCATACATTGGTTCATAGCTGACCGAGGGTGTAGGGTGGAATAAGATATTCGTCTTTTCTCCATGGATTGGAACATCGGAAGTGCTTCCAGGTTCTACGGGATCTGGGGGCGCGGTGATATCTTGATTCTTTCTATATTCTTCCCCGGATTGAGTAGCTTCTGTCTTGACTGGTGTAGACTTATCAAGATTTGCATTTGGAACGGAAAGCTGTTACCACGATTGTTAGTTACATACCAAAATCAATAAGGCTGGCAGATGTAGCATACCTGTGGATTATCAACCGATTTCATGAAATCTGCATTAACATCCTCAATTTCCACATCTTTCCCAGTTGTTGGATCGGTAACGATCTTCCTCGTCCCTTCAACTCCATGTGGTTGTCCTTGTGTATGATCTGTTGCATCTCCTTGAACGCGTGGTTGCAATTGTTTATTTATTTTTGCATCTCTATCTCTCTTATCTGAATCTAAGCTCTCCACGAATCGTTGAATGTTCGGAATTGGGTTGGAGCCGGAGTAATGTGCCCCGGGACCTTTCTTATGATCGTTCGACATCTTGATGAAGATGGAGGATTATTATTGAATTGAGTTCGAATGTAAAAGCGGGAGGGGAAGCGGGGAAAGTATCTGCGGGATGAGTTCCTGATCGACCAAAACAGCAAACCAAAATGCCGTTTCTGATCAACAAAAATTGCAATCGAAGATGTTCTTACTACCTTCTTACTGCCTTGACAGCAACTTCGTTATGTTGAATTGTAAAAGAAAGAATTGGCTATTGATTATGACTATGAAGTATCATAAGAAAAGGACTAAAGAAGACAGCAGGAGCTTACAAGTCATTACCTAGCCATGGTAAAATAATGGTTTGGAATTGATGTGGAATTGCATAACAAGGAAAAATGGCTAGGTCGGTAGGAAGTGATGTCATATTAAGGTAGCTTGAGAGCTTCACTGGAGACATTCTTCAGCCAAGCGTCAGCCACGCAATCACAAAGCGGGATTGTGTTTGTGTACATGTAGAAATTTCTTGATTATATCTCTGGAATGAGCAGATAACATGAAACACGGTTGGTTGCTTTTTATGTTATTAGAGTTGATTGAGGCTCATAATTGCGACGATGGTGCTCAAGAATTCTTTTGGTCGGGGAAAGCTCTCCGAATTGATGATCTACCTACAGCTTGGCAGCTTACCTAAGCACACACATTTACTTTGACAGGGCCACCAGTGGGCCAAGATGAGGGGCACCTGTCTTGATACAGGGGAAATGCACAAAACACAGAATGCGTATTGATATTCGGAGTCAATTAAGATTTGGGATTAGAAATCAAACGAGAGTGTCCAAAAGCCTTTCCTTATATTATATGCTATCAACATCAAACAAAGTCTTTCAATGCGTATGACAGATTCAATTGAGTTTACCTTTTTGACCTGCCCATGTAGCTATGTGGAGGTAGCTTCGATCTATAAATATCCACCCAGGCACTATACTTTTCCCTGGTTGGTTTGCTGTCTGTCCGATCATTTGTGACCAATGGAATATCTTGGAAGTTGGAACTATGGAGTTGGCTCTCTATCTCTAGGGTAACATTTATCACACATGGTCGTTGTCACTGATTGTGTCCTAGTATAGAACTTTGATGTTGACATCGGTCTCGAAGTCGACATCATCCATAGTACAACGACATCTATTATCCCTTAAGACGCATTTATCAATCCTTTGATATGGGACATACTCGATTTATCAATTGCTGGAAATGTTCCCATGGCAACCTAGATAACTTTCCTCTTACTATCAATGAAGATGGTATGATAATTGATAACGAATTCTGTGACGCTTATGCCGAAGTGGTGGACCTCAAAAACAGTATTATCGCTCCTGGCTTTATTGAATTGCAAATAAATGGTGCTTTGGGTTTCCATTTTGCAAATTATGTCGATCCTACCAGTTACCATAATGGTGTACGAAACTTATCGCAATATCTCCCAAGCACAGGAGTAACTGCATTCTACCCCACAGTACCTACTGTCCGACCTGATGTTTTCCATAACGTCCTACCATTTCTGAGACCATCAGATTCATCTACCGGGGCCAGCGTATTGGGTGCACACGTTGAAGGGCCCTTCCTTGCTCCGAGTAAGAAAGGTGCCCACAATGCCGGAAATCTGCTCGTTCCTGAAACTTCGACTCTTGAAAATGTCTATGGAAAGCACAATCTCTTAAATGCGATTCGAATTGTAACAATGGCCCCGGAGCTACCAGGGGCATTGAAGCACATACAAAAACTGAGAGATGAGTACACAATTTCGGTGAGTATGGGACATAGTGCGGCCACTTATGAGCAAGGATTGAAGGGTGTGAACGCCGGTGCATCTCTATTGACTCACACCTTTAATGCTATGAATCCTTTGCACCACAGAGAACCAGGTCTAGTTGGTAAGTTCAACTAAAGTTCAAGGGATTCCAATAGCTCGGTGTGCAGTTCAGCGATCAGAGGCTCTCAATGTTTGACAGCAATATAATTTCCAAACTGGATCTGGTGTTTTCAATCATTTAAGAAACCCAACTTAATCCAGATATTGAGAATTTCTGATCGTTAGACTACAGTTGAGACTGAAGTACACCCTGGACTGAACTAGGCTGAAAATTGACGCTAAATATTCATAGGTCTTATATCTAGCCCAAAAGCTGGAAACCGATGGAAACCGTCATTCTCATTGATTGCCGATTCTATTCAGTGAGTAAACTAGCTCACATTTACTTGGAGCTGGATCGAGATATGCGGTAGTTTGGATCTGTCGTCTTTAAATTTCCTTTACTGCGTCAACTTTTTACTTCTTCATCGGGATAGTGGGAGCAAGGTTTACGGCTAGGCTTTGAAATGCTGGAATTTCCCACCCTACCTCTTGCCCTATCACTCTTTTCTTCCTTTCTCCCATTATCCCAATCATTTTTCCTTTTCTCTCCTGTGGCCCGCTTTCATGCTGACAACCAAAAGTCTTCATCCATCAATTGTCTCCATGGCCTATCACGCCTCTCCACATGAGGCTATCTTAGTAACCGATTCCGTCGAGCTTTCCGGTCTTCCAGATGGTATTTATCCTGGGCATTCCCAGATCCCGCATCCACAGCTCAAAGTAGGGAACAAAGTGACTATAGCTGGAACTGAAACCCTTGTTGGTACTTGTATTCCACTGGATCAGTGCGTCAGGAATCTGATGGAATGGGCAAGCATACCAATCGAGAAGGCCGTAATGACAGTCACTGAGAATGTAGCAGCTCCGATGGGTTTGGTGGATAGAGGTGGCCTAGGATCCGGCTGCAGAGGGGATTTTGTGGTAATGGATAAACAAGGGTATGTAAAAGAGACTTGGGTGCTAGGAAAGAAGATATGGAGCAGCAGCTGAAAGTTCATAGCTCGAAGGTTCAATACACGTAGACCCTAGAGTGCTTTCAAAGTCCTCATACAAATCATTTCTTCCCCGTCGATAACTTTTTAGATTTCTTTCAATCATCTTCTAAGCCGGAATTTTCCCTCAATAGTAAGTGTCAACCATCGGACTTCGTAACATTTGCAAGTAAGTTTGATGGCTGGTGAACGATTAATCTCATTTGGTCAACTACAATTCCTTTAATTCTTGGTATAAACATTACGGTGAGAAGAACAATTACCGTATTAATTGGATCAGAGTGAAATATTTGGTTATTAGTCATACTGGATTAGTGGACCATGTTCTAGTCTATCATAAGATTTTTTTTTGGATTATAAGACAATATTGATAAAAATATAAAAATAAGAGAAACTTCACGAAGTGAGCAAGTAGTTGAATCACGGATCAACAGATAAGCTGATAGCCTGTTCGCACACTATCGGATTTCGGCGATTTAGTATGGTATCCAGGTGGTGTGATGATGGTATTTAAACAAGTCTAAAGTCGCTCTGTTAAGTATACTAGATTCTAAAGATATTTTGTATTCTGCTATTATAGTGTA
>PQXI01000216.1:40850-57982 GCA_004786145.1 Botrytis paeoniae | reverse complement strand
CCCCCCAGCCCCACTATATGTATGTTGAGTTGTTGACGGGCGTCAAAATTAAAATACCGGTAGAAGGAAGAATGGAGGCGGAAGAAGCCTTGAAGGGTACTCGGGAGGGGGGATCTTGAGGGAATGGGTGTACAGTACTCGAGTACGATGTATGTGTGTATGTATTTATATTGTATGCGTGTACCTTAATATAATAAAAGCAGTCAATTTTGCGAGAGGAGAAAGGAGTAAATTAAAAGTCGAGAGCAGTATGTGTATGTACGTGTGTGTGTGTGTCTCAATTATCGATACATGACATGATACCGTGGTGTCACATAACAATCTATAAAATCGGACATTGGATATTGTGATACAGTATTAAACCTGACTTTCCTGTACTTCGTAAAAGATGTTGATGGACGAGATGGGTTGATGCTTGTGATACCCATCTACCTCGTACTTGATCGCTTTCTCTGATGCAATCAGTACCTAGGAGCCTTTATAATATGTGGATCAGTTTGTCTATCTACCATCCATCTCCATCCTATTCATTCCCTCGAAATTCCCCATCACTTCCTCTTCACTTCCTCTTCACTTCACTTCCATTCGACTCCTATCATGCCAAGCGTGCCAATCAATCGGGAATGTTCGAAGCGATGAAGAAGGCTTTTCATAATAACATTGTGTGAGTGAATGAGTGAATGAGTGAATGAGTGAGTGAGTGAGAATAGCTTGACATTAGTATGATGATTCGATAAAGTCCTTTGTAAGCATTTGTTATTTATTGGTGGCTGTGTATGATCTTTGATTGTCTAGTATGCGGGTATGTATGTTGATTTGTTCCTCAATGATCATCCGCTTGATTTCTCGTGTTGATTGAATAATATAAAAAATCTGGAACGAGGTGGTGGCGTGTAGCTTTCTTTTCTACGGAACACGTTCGGGGGATTTCTGAATGTTTAAGTCTTCTTCTTTTCTTTTCTTTTCCTCCAAGTCTTATTATTGGATCTTCCAAATAACCTTATGTAGTGAGCTGTCTGAGGCGGGATTTAAGCTCGCTAGCAAGTTTAAATTGCCGTGCTGTTTTCTCCCTCTCTCCTTACTATATGACTACATGAGCACTATATACCATATGCTCCGTCCGTATTTCTTCATGGCGCAACTTCCCTGCTGATGAAAAACCCTGGTCGTTCCTCCTTAAAATAGTTCACACACGAGAAATGTTAAACCCCAAGTGATTATTACGGTAGACCATAACAGCATCTAAACTCCTAAATCTCAAAATATTCATCTACCCTGTAAACATAAACCAAATCATCTTCTCGTACCTAACCAAAATATTTCCCTTTACTTGCTGCTTGTAGGAAAAGGAAAGTCCATTGTTTTTGGGTAAAAAGAAGGGATTCACAACTTTCCCCCCTTCAACTTTAACATCAATAACATATTCATTTCTTTTCTTTTGAATTGCTTCCTTAAACCTTTTTTTTTTTTTGGCAACTTTGCAATACATTCGCTTTCATCTGTTGCTCATAATTCACTCGCTATTTAGTCCGGTTTTAATAGAGTCTTTCGTTCTCTTCAAGAACTTAAACCTTACTTACCCCTTCGCTGACCCAACATTTACCTCCAAACACGGTCCAATATATCAATATCGATAATACTTCTTCTTACTCGAGAGTTTCCAGAGGATCGATTATACACTGACGCAAAAATATAAAAGTGAAGGGTTTCGACCCAAATCCATCCATCATGGCTCTCAATAATCCAAGTAGCGGAGCTCACTCGCAGCCATCCCTTCCTGCCTTACCAGCCCATTTACAATCAGATACACATTTAACTGCACATCTTGCAAGTCGATTCCATGTTTCATTACCAACGGCAGATCTCTCCTCTCATGCCTTAATATCTCTCAACACATATTCTTCTTCGACAAAAGGTCCCGATGGAGGTAAAGAAGGGAGTGCAATGGGGGGCGCCGAGTGCATGGCCGACAAGGCATACACAAGACTTGGGGCCAGGACTGAGAACCAAGCCGTAGTCTTCTTGTAAGTGGAAGATGTTATATTCATGATTCCCCCAAAACATATTGCTAATTGGACAAATAGAGGAGAATCAGGATCCGGTAAAACCACCGTTCGTTCTCATTTGCTTTCTGCTTTACTGAGCAAATCCGGTACACCTCTTTCCACCAAATTATCTCTGTCCGCATACGTCTTCGATACTCTCACGTCCACTAAAACAGCTACCACCCCAACCGCTTCGAAAGCAGGTCTGTTCTTCGAGCTTCAATATGATACAGCATCAACAGTCAACCCAACCTTGATTGGTGGAAAGGTTCTCGATCACAGATTAGAAAGAAGTAGAGTTGCGGCTGTACCGACTGGGGAGAGGAATTTTCATGTGCTGTATTACCTTTTAGCTGGTACCAGTGCCGCTGAGAAGGCACATTTGGGATTAGATTCATCCGCAGACCAAGGAGGCGCCGGTAATCGACTTTCTACTGGAGGCCAAAAGAGATGGCGATACCTTGGTCATCCAACGCAACTCAAAGTAGGAATCAACGATGCAGAAGGTTTCCAGCTGTTCAAGACAGCATTGAGAAAGTTGGAGTTTCCCAGAAGTGAAATCGCCGAGATTTGCCAGATTTTGGCTAGTATTCTTCACATTGGTCAACTTGAGTTCGAAACAGCGGAAAGTACAGCAGCAATGGGTGACGACAGCGGCGGTTATTCACACGAAGGTGGTCAACAATTCACGGCTGTGAAAAACAAGGATGTTCTCTCTATCATTGCAGCATTTTTGGGTGTTGGAGCGACTGATCTGCAAACCACTCTTGGATACAAAACCAAAATTTTGCACAGAGAAAGGGTGACGGTGATGCTCGATCCCAAGGGTGCCAAGAGCAATGCAGATGAACTAGCAAGGACTTTATACTCGTTACTCGTAGCATATGTTATCGAAAGCATCAATCAAAGAGTATGCGCGCCAGAAGAGTCGGTTGGAAACACCATTTCCATTGTCGATTTCCCAGGTTTTGCTCAACAGCCTGCCACTGACTCGACTCTCGATCAACTTTTGAACAATGCTGCAACGGAAGCACTCTATAACTTTACCTTGCAAAGCTTTTTCGAATCAAAAGCTGATATGCTCGAAACTGAAGAAGTAACTGTTGCAGCTACCAGCTACTTTGACAATTCTGATGCCGTAAGGGGTCTTCTCAAGCATGGTAACGGTCTTTTAAGTATCCTTGACGATCAAACCAAGCGTCATAAGACAGACGTACAATTACTAGAAAGCTTGAGAAAACGTTTCGAGGGCAAGAACCCAGCAATAACAGTCGGTAGTGCAACTGCCAAGCTCCCAGGAAGTAACTTTGCAACTCATAATGCTTCCGCTGCATTCACAGTTAAGCATTTTGCTGGAGAAGTAGAATATCCCGTTGCGGGTTTGGTGGAAGAAAATGGAGAAGTCATCTCGGGAGATCTTATGAACTTGATTCGTGACACGAAGAGCGATTTTGTAGGCCAGCTCTTTGGTCAAGAAGCTCTTCAACGTATGGTTCATCCACAAGAGAAGTCAACTATTATGCAAGCTCAAGTTAGCTCTAAGCCTTTAAGACAACCAAGTGTCATGCGCCGAAAAGGGGATCGACCAAGTCGTTTCGGTGGCTCAAAGAATGCAGCCGACTCGGTTGAAGACATCACTGAAACTATCGATTCTGGAAGCAAAGCTAGAAAAGGTCTCAATATTGACCAAGGCGCTGCTGCACAGTACCTGTCATCCTTGGACAATATCTTCAAAGCTCTCAACTCACAAAACACGAACCCATACTTTGTATTCTGTCTTAAGCCTAATGACCGTCGCATAGCAAACCAATTCGATAGCAAATGTGTACGGATGCAACTTCAAACTTTCGGTATTGCTGAAATCAGTCAACGGTTACGAAATGCCGACTTTAGCATCTTCATTCCTTTCGGAGAGTTCCTCGGACTTGCAGACACCGAAACAATCTTAGTTGGAAGTGAGCGAGAAAAGGCTGAAAATGTAATTGAAGAGAAAAGATGGCCATCTAATGAGGCTAGAGTTGGAAGCACGGGAATATTCCTCAGCGAAAGGTGCTGGGCCGAAATTGCGAAACTGAATGAACGTGGTTTCGTGGCAGGACGCTACCCCTTACCATCTGATGATGGTGGCGAGGCCAGACTCACACCAGGTGGTGAAAACTATGGAGCCTCAAAAGAACGTCTTTTGGGTCCCGGGGCCGCTCTACTCACACCATCCCCTGGAGCGTTCTATGGAGACAAGAAATCTGGTTACTTTGGTAGCCAAGACGATGCACGCTCTGATGCTGGTGCTTCAGCTCTTGGTCAAGGTGATATGTTTCGTAATTTGGATACCAAAGAGCAATTAGCTGAGAAGGGAAATGAAAAAACCATGGTTGAGGTAGAGGAAGTTAGAGTCAGCCCGAGTCGTAAGAGATGGGTAGCAATCGTGTACTTGATGACTTGGCTCATTCCCGATTTCTTGATACGATTAATCGGTCGCATGCCTCGAAAAGACGTTCGATTGGCCTGGAGAGAAAAGCTTGCGATTAACATGATGATTTGGTGGGCTTGTCTCTTCTCCGCTTTCTTCGTCGTGATCTTTCCTAAATTGATTTGTCCGACTCAACACGTTTATAGCGCGGCTGAGTTGACGTCGTACGACGGGAAAAGCGACGATGCCTATGTTGCCATTAGAGGAACGGTTTTTGATCTTACAGGTTTTTCAACTCATCATTACCCATCGATTATACCCCAAAAGAGTATATTGAAGTACGCTGGTCTTGATGCTACTGGCCTATTTCCGATTCAAGTCTCGGCTCTGTGTCAAGGAACCACAGGCTCTATCGATCCTTCAGTGCAACTTGATTATACTTCTTCTAATGTCAGTGGTTCCGCCTCTACAGTCAGTAGCACAGATGCCAATGCTGAATATCATGACTTCCGTGCCTTCAAGAATGATTCCCGTCCCGATTGGTTCATAGAGCAAATGATCATGCTTAAAGAATCCGGTTATTATAAGGGTCATATTGGTTATACGGCGTCATATGTCAAAACGCTTGCTACGAAATTGGACTCGATCGGCATCATCAATGGTAAAGTCTATGATCTTACTAAGTATGTTTCTGGAGGTCGTAAAATCATTGTCGCCGAGGGCGAAACTGCATCTTCGGATGTTAGCGTCGACTTCATGTCACCCTTAGTCGTGGACTTGTTTCAACAAAAATCTGGAAAGGACGTCACGAAATACTGGAATGCTCTTGCCATTAGTGATGAGATGCGGTCTAGAATGAAGATTTGTCTCGATAATCTCTTTTATGTTGCAGATGTTGATACCAGAAACTCTGTCAAGTGTCAATTTGCCGAGTACTTGATTTTGGCTGTCTCGATCGTTCTTGGCTCTGTCATCGTCTTCAAATTCTTCGCAGCTCTTCAATTCGGTGGCAAAAACATTCCCGAAAATCTGGATAAGTTCGTCATCTGTCAAGTGCCTGTCTATACAGAAGACGAGGATTCTCTTCGACGTGCTATCGACTCCATTGCCAGAATGAAGTATGACGACAAGCGTAAACTCTTGGTTGTTATCTGTGATGGTATGATTATTGGCCAAGGTAATGACAGACCCACTCCACGCATCGTTTTGGATATTCTTGGAGTATCAGACACTGTTGACCCTGAACCCCTGAGCTTTGAGTCTTTGGGAGAAGGAATGAAACAACACAATATGGGCAAATGTTATTCCGGTCTTTACGAGGTCCAAGGTCATATCGTTCCTTTCTTGGTCGTTGTGAAAGTTGGCAAGCCTTCTGAAGTTTCTAAACCAGGAAACAGAGGAAAGCGTGATTCTCAAATGGTCATGATGCGATTTTTGAACCGTGTTCACTATAATGCGCCTATGAGCCCTCTCGAGCTTGAAATGTATCATCAAATTCGCAATATCATTGGTGTCAATCCGACATTTTATGAATTCATGTTACAAATTGATGCCGATACGGTCGTTGCAGCGGATTCTGCCTCACGAATGGTTTCAGCATTCCTGGACGATACTAAATTACTCGGTGTTTGTGGAGAGACAGCATTAACGAATTCCAAGTCTTCATTCGTCACTATGATTCAAGTTTATGAGTACTTCATCTCTCACAATCTTGCTAAAGCATTCGAAAGTTTGTTTGGTAGTGTTACTTGTTTGCCAGGTTGTTTCACAATGTATCGTGTTCGAGCTGCAGAATCCGGAAAGCCTCTATTTGTCAGTCGCGAAGTTGTGGAAAGCTACTCCAATATCCGAGTCGATACACTTCACATGAAGAACTTGCTCCATTTGGGAGAAGATCGTTACTTAACCACACTTCTCATGAAACACCATGCCAAGTACAAGACCAAGTATATCAGTACCGCTCACGCTTGGACTATTGCGCCTGACTCCTGGGCTGTTTTCCTTTCTCAACGTCGTCGCTGGATTAACTCAACAGTACACAACCTTGCGGAACTCGTGCCTATGTCCGAACTTTGTGGTTTCTGCTGCTTCAGTATGCGTTTCGTTGTCATGGTTGATTTGGTCTCCACTTTGGTTCAACCGGTCACTGTCGCTTATATCGTCTATCTCATCGTCCTCGTTATCGAATCGCCAAGTTTTGTTCCTGTTACGGCTTTCATTCTACTTGCTGCAATCTATGGTTTGCAAGCAATCATCTTCATCGTACGACGCAAATGGGAAATGATCGGATGGATGATTCTTTATATCCTTGCCATTCCTGTGTACTCCTTGTGTCTTCCATTGTATAGTTTCTGGCATATGGATGATTTCTCTTGGGGTAACACTCGTGTTGTTACTGGAGAGTCGGGTAAACAGATTGTCATCACTGATGAAGGAGTGTTTGATCCCGCATCTATTCCACGCAAGAGGTGGGAAGATTATCAAGCCGAGCTTTGGGAAGCTCAAACTCAACAAGATGATGATGGAAGATCTGTAATTTCCGGATATTCCTATGGTACTAAGTATCAACCTAATGTCTCGGAATACGCCATTCCAGCATCTCGTTCAATGTCCCAGTATAATGGTTATGGTATCGACTCTAAGAATGGCAATCCATATCAATCCCGTCTCTCATTGGCTCCATCAGAAATGGGAATGGGTACACCAGGAAATCGAGCTAGTCAATTCAGCGGAAGTCAATATTTCGGTCAACAAGAAATGGAAATGTCCAATTTGGCAGGTTTGCCAAGTGATGACTCTATCTTACAAGAGATTAGAGATATTCTCAGAACAGCTGATTTGATGACAATTACGAAGAAGAGTATCAAGATGGAATTAGAGAAGAGATTTGGTGTTTCACTTGATGCTAGAAGAGCTTATATTAATTCTGGTATGTTGTTACTCCTAATTTAGATTTTTCATCAACTAACTTTTGAATAGCAACTGAAGCACTTCTTTCTGGTCAACTATGAGGGAAATGAATGGAGAAAGATTTATATTTGAATTACATGCATATAAAACGGAGTCATTATTGTCATTCTTTTGACGATTTGAATAATTTTCTTACTAGGGTTTGAAAAGATTTGAGGGAATCAATGGGGGTTGGATTGGGTTTTGAAGCATTGGAGCGATCTGAATTGTATGGTTGTGAGAAATGGTTGTAGTGAAGAAGGAAAGGAAAACTTGGTTACATTATATTACCGGATTTTATTTGAGCTTGAAAGTTGATTTCAAGATGGGCAGAGTGGAATGCAATGGGGCGTAATTAGGGTTTTGGGGATTTTTTGTCTGAATAAGATTAATAACATTTTTCAGTCTAGAGCTTTTTTTTTTGTGTGATTGTGAAGTCTGAGTTGTGTAGATAGATCATGGTGGTGAGGGGAAGAATTAAAATTAAAGGGGTGGATGGATGGAAGTAATGATTTAGAGCCTACGAGAAAATCATTCTGGTGATATTTTTAGGGAGGGGGAGTCTTTGGATGTCATACACTAGGTTTTTATTTAAAAGGAATGTGATCAAAAGGAATCGAGATAGTTAGCCTATCGTCCGAAGGGAAAGAGAAGACATCTTGAGCTAACATTGTGATTTCTGAAATGGTTGTTGGGAGACTAGAAAACTTTTGGGGTGTTGAGTTAGTGCGAGGTAGTTAGTAGTGAGGGAGGTTCTATAGTGGAAATGCTGTGGAAAGATATGGAAAAGAGCTAGATGGTTTTGGGAAGATGAGTCGATTTGGTGGATGTATGTGTGCTGGCTCTTGGGTTGTTGGGATGTTTGTTGATGAGGAAATGGGGAAATGGGAAATAGGAGATAGGTGTTTGAGAGTTGGGGATATCTAGATGGTTGGATGGTTGTAGAGTGGTGAGTGGTGAGTGGTGAGTTGAGTGCTGTGTTTGTGGGAATGGTGGGATAGGTAGGTATGGAGGGGAAATTTGTGGGAATTGATGAGTGAGCATGTTATATGATACAATAAGATATTATGCGTGTTTTGGGAGGATTATTGATGAAATTTTCTGCACTCAGATCCGATGAGTTCCTTGAATCCTTCTTTAGTTGCTAGAATTGAATATTTCGGAACTATTGTATGTAGTTCTTGATGCTTACGGATAGAAAATGTTATGTTATGTTTGGTTGTTGATGAAGAGAACGCGTATTCAGGATATAAGTAAGTCCTTAGCCAGAAGTCCTGAGCTGATGATTTGGATGGATAGTTGGAAGAGGTAGAGGTAAGGTTGGAGGAGTTAGATTGGAGAATTTGTTGGATATATATGGGAAGGGCTGAGATGCTTGAGAGAGTGGATGTGGAGTTATTGTTGCTGTTTTGATAATGTTGAGGCATTGTATGATATCCGAGACATGACTTTTAAATATGGAACAAATCCAGTCCTAGGGTGTGAATATCTACTACAGCTTGTGATGTATGAATGATGTGTGATAAAAATGCTACGAGAAATCAAGGCAGAGTATATTGAACTTACCTCAATCCTAAATCAGTAAGAAGTGTCATGGAAGGTCGTGGTTTCAATGGTGATTCAGATATTGCAACTTTTGTATATATCTATGGGTAAAGGCATTTCCAGCTCAACATTATTAGTCATTCCGAAGATGGAATGCTATTAGGATTACTCATTGTCTGCTCTTTGAATATTCTGAAAACTGCTTGTTTTATACCTCAAGAATATCAACAGTCACCTTGATAATAGTCACTTGGCGTGCAACATAGATGAATATGCAAACTTCGTACGTTTTGAAATACATATTGTGTTAAGGTAACCAGGTCAACATTGCAACATCATAATTCTCATCTAGGCTAGGAACTTTCTCTTGAGCTTAGATAATTGCTTATTCTTACCTTGATTTACCGAGTGTGAACTCGGCAAAAATCCAGTACCAAAATCATGCCATCACTATTCAACCAAACCCCAGTCGAAGTAAGACAAAAAACCGAAATCGATCTTCTCAGAAGGAAAGTCACTGCGTTAGAAAAGGAGATCACGGCAGAGAAGAAAAATGTAGCGAGTTATGTCAAGTCTGAAAAAGACACTCTTGCAACCTGGCGGAAATATGTAGAAAATTTATTCAGGGGTCTGAGAGAGGATTATGCGAATCTACAAGAGAGTTTAGAACGGACGGAGGCGAATTATAGGAATAAGATGGGATCACCTAGGTATGAAAGAGAGGGATTGGAAAGTAGTGGGGTTGATAGAGATGATAATCGGGATGTGAATGGTTATGGAGCTCACAGGAATGAGTTTAGCAGAGAGAGTAATCGGGGTGAAAGTAGTTACGGTGTAAGGAGAAATCAAGGGGGTCAGACAGGAGGGGTCAAAAGTTCAAATGCAAAGGAGGAGAGAATTCTTAGAAGTCAAGGATCACAGGATGATCGCGGAATGAGTGGCCAAGGAAGTGGGTCAGATTTGGCGAAACAAGAGGATCAGGGAAGCAAGGACGATAAATCAAAGCAGGAAGACAGTTGGGGACAAGGAGATCAAACAGAAAAAGTTGAGTCCGAGGCTCAAGGAGATCAGGGCTTTGGGAATGGAGGAGTCGAAGAAGTTCAAGCGGACCCAAGTTGGGGAGGTGGAGAAGGAGAAGAGAAGAAAGAAGCGGCGGATGAGGCGGCAGGAGATGCGTGGGGTAATTGAGTGGGAGATTACAGAGGTAAAATTTTGGATGATATCTGGTAGGAAATTTTTGTAATTTCTTAGCGAATCGATCAATTATGGAAGCTAAGCTCTGGATCTTGTGCACAAGTGATTTGTAACATAAATTCAAATGACCGGACTTGGATTGTGGAACAGATACTTAATATCTGAAAGTAGCTTATGCAATAAAAATTCAGTATTTGATAAATGATTTGACTAGACTAGCCATAGATTGATAGAATGACTCGTGAACTATTAAACTACTTTGATGTAAAAGGGAAAGCTAATTAACGGTTGCTGTGTATACACTTTATGAATGAATCATAAACAAACTCGAAGATTAACTCGTAAGTATTGTTTGTATAGTGACTACTGTCTGCCAATGTGTGACATATCAATGTTAATTAGATACTTTATAATCACTATGACTTGAACCAGCAAACTTTGAAGGACGGTAATATATATCACGAGTAGAGATCAACCAAAATATCATGAACGTAGTGTTCTTAAAATCCCCGAAGAAATACAGCAAAACAAGAGAACATGGGAATGTTCTCCAGCTCAAAGTCCTCCTGCAATCACTCGCAAAAGTGTTGTTCTAAATCCTCAAATGGTTACAAAATCCCCGCAAATCCTCAGACAAGAATAGCCACTCAACTGACATATGAATAACTAAAAAGAAGAATTATGTACCTCGAGGAAGAGATTCATAAACTGGAGGGACAATTGGAAGAATCTGATTTACATAGTAGAATGTGGTGGACAGATGTAGAAAACTATTATAAAGGCATAAAAAAAGATTCTGAGGAGTTCCAGAGGAAAGTTGATCAGAGACAAGTGCGGTTTAGAAATGCGTTGAGAAAAGCTCAGGATCAGGAGAGAGTTATTAGGGAATATGGAGAAAGATCGCAGGAGTGGCGAGAAGGGATTGGGGTTACTTGAGCCAAGTGAAGGGAAGATGGGCATGAAAGTTCGGGTAGATGATGTATTTTCTTTTTAGCGAATCGATGATTTATGAAGCCAAAATAAAAATTGATAAATTTTAAAACCTTGATAGAAACACCGTATGAAGTCTTTAAAGTCTCATTATGTGATGTAGTCTTATTCTACTTTCTGAAATTCACCGTAGGCCCCCCTCCCCCCGAAATTCTTCCATACTACTACTAGTGATTCCTTATGCGTTGGCGAACACCGTTCGAAAGAGAAGCCACGAATCTAAAATTGTCATAATGTCTCACAATGCAGTCATATGTATCTGAATGCTATGAATATGCAAACAAATAAAGACCATATAATGAATACAAAATCATTGTGGCATAGTTATCTTTCAGAACTAGCACAGTAGAGAACTCGGAACACGATTCTAATCAGAAACACCACCCCAAATAAATAAAATGGGAGACCGCGGATACTACCAGCATTATGTCAGTCAAAGGGCCAGAGAACAAACGAGACAGGATATACCACCATTCCGCCGTCTTTCGCCCATCACACCTCCCCCAGATATCTTCACCGAGATAGAAAAAGCAGTAGAAAGCACCAAAAAAGCGCGCGAGAAATATTTCTACTGTATTAATAAAGCAGAAGGAGATCTCATGAAGTATTTAAAGTCTAGATGTGTATCTCCGGTACCAATGGGTCATCTCGGAAGCTTCTGGGAAGCAGCAGAGAGGAGTAGGAAAGAGGCTAGAAAGGCAAGAGATGATTATTATGTATGGTGTAAATATGGGGAGAAGATGAGAGAGAAGCTGCAGAAAGATATGCTTGGATTTTTGGTGAAGGAGTTGAGTTCTTTGAGTGCTGCTGTTGGGAAATTGCAGAATGAGAGTATGGTGAGGAGAATTAGGGAGGAATATACAGGGGAACATGTAGGCCTGGTACGCAGATAACGGGATATTTTGCTTCTAAAACTGGGAAGCTGAGAGGGTACCTGAACTGAAACGTTACTGAGGGTAGACTTAATTCATTACGTTTGTGGATATCAAGATTGAATTAATCCCATCTCTTTCACTGCTGACCCGAGATTTGTTTACTTTCGGGATTTTGTGATAAGTCAAGTGAGGTGTATTGAAAAGTATTGAGATAAATGAGTAGCTGATTAGAAATTCACAATTTACGTGATGAAAAATGGTAATGTCATCATCTAAAAGGAGAATATATGATAGCGTCAGTAAACCAGAGAAGGAATGACAGTCACTAACGAATCGTGGAACCAAAGATATATCAACTATGACTGGTAAATATTTGGTATGCGAATTTTCAATAAGGCCAGCATATCTGGCTATATGATTGTTTCTTCGTCAGTACAATATCGGTGAGAAGCTATGAGTGAAATAGAAATATTTCAATAGCGACATTTAACTGGTGAAGACCACGATATAAAAGACAGGCAATGGCGGCTCAGAATGATATTCAATCGTTCAATCACTACGAAGACAGGAAGAAAACAACGAGCATAATAACTACAATCGATCCAATGCTCAAAGCAACAATATCCAATCCCGAGTGGTGGGAGCAAAGACAATGCTGCGATGGGTCAAAATTCTACTACAACATTGCAACAAATGAAAGAACAAAACTAAATCCAACCCGTGGTCCACTTCCTCCAGGTTGGCTCGAATTTGAAGATCAGAGAGAAATTCTAGCCCGCCAAGTTCGCACTGGAATCATTGCAAAAACAGACCCACGATGCTATCGACCAGATCAAGAGAGACGAGCGGCTGCAACAATTCATGAATGGACTACGCACCTAGCAAGTCCTTTATATAGCCAACCTACTGCTCATAGCGTCTTGAGAGTCATCTGGAGAGATGTGGAAATGCATCTTCCTGGATTCCGAGTAGATTTGGAACAATATGAAAAGCTTAGAGCGAGAGCAACCTTCAATGCTGAACTTATTCAAAGTTTGGATGATAATCTTCAAGCTATTGAGACTTGGCGTGCTATGGCCGAAACACAAGTGGAAAAGTTGGAAAAGAATGCTGCTGCTTCGGGAAGGAATATTAATGTGGAAGGATTGAGAAGAAACTTTGATGCTTTTGGAAAAGCTGTTGATGCAGCGACACAAGAAATGATTGAGGGATGGTTAACCACAGAGCATAACATGTACCTGTTAAAATTATTGGAAGTTTTCTTTAGTTCATTGAGGAGGCCAACATGGGGATGATTGAATTATGTAGATGCCATACTACCTTCACGGTGTATTTCATTAGTCTAGAAAATCTTACTCAAAACCCTCTTCACCTGTTCTGGTTGACTCTGAGTCTTGTTCTTCAATGCTGGAGCATTTTGCTTGAAGCGCATTGGCCTATTAGCATCCTTCTTTTGCTTCTTTGCTTCCACGTTTTCATCCTTTGTGACATCGGCGTCATCACCATCCTTCCTCTTCTTTGCAGCCTTTTTAGCTTCCATTCCCTCCTGTATCTTCGCGCGCTCAACGTTTTGTACATATTCCTTGTTCTCCTTTGTCGTCTTGCTGATTTCAGCTCTCATTCTGCTGTTTCTTTCCGCATTTTCGGCCGCAATTTGTTCCGTCAAATTGTTCCATTTGAAACCCTTCAAATAGAGAAGATTCCATACATCGTCATGATAATAGTTTCCTTTTTTGCCTCCAATTGTATTCGCATTCAATAATTCGCACACTTTCTTGGCATCTGCTTTATTCACAAATTCTACCCATCCATCCACAAATGATCGCTTCTTATTTCCTCCATTGCGAACTCGTCTTGTGTGCGAAGCTGGATCTTCAGGTGTCATGAATATGCGATTGATGTCACCGTATGGTTCAAGGAGTGATCTTAATTTTGTTGGTTTCATGAAAGGTGGTATTCGGGAAAGATAGACAACGCCGGATTTTTTGATAGCAGCAGCACTTGCGACAAGATTTTTCTTCGTGAGAGGCCTAGAAATTCCTGGCAATTCCAACTCTCTCGAGGTATTCTTTGGTTTCGATTTCGATTCCGATTTCGATTCGATTTCTTTTGGAGGTTCTTCGATTATATCGTCCTTGGAGTCTTGTTCTTCCTGGTCGCTATTCTGTTCAACATCTTCGTCATCGCTTTGATCGTCGTCAACCTTTCTCCTCTTTAAACTTCTGCCACCCTTTTTGAGATCCTCTGCTTCCGAATTATATCCTTGACTCTCATCTCCGTCACTCTCCTCCAAATCTAGGAAATCATTGTGCTTTCTCGTCGCCATCCTTTTGGTTGACTGATTGAATGATCGATTGACTTATTGCTTGGTTGGTTGGTCGAATAGCTTGATTGATGAATTGGAAGAAATCCGGATTGTAAAGAATTATAAATTTTGACCAGGGTCACTTAACGTTATCATTTTTTTTGGGTGGTGAATTAACAAAAAGTTTAAAATTTTAGCGGCTTGGAATCTGTCGGAACCCCTGTTACATCCTGTCATGATATTGACGCATAGCGATACCGGTAAGTGGGCGTCACTGATAGCTTTGCTTGACTCTCTTTATCCCACCACCCCCACTAGAATTAAATCTGCAAACATAAGAAGAGTGTCATTGTGATTGTTGTTTGTTGTATTGAAATTCTATACAATTAAGAATACCCAAAATTTTCAAAATGTCTATCGAAACAATTACTACCATTTCTCCTATCACCAACAAGCCTGTCTTGACCAGAACTGGAATCTCTGCGGAAGATTTACAGCAATTGCCCCTCACTGCCACTGAAGCATTCTTGAAGTATCGTAAGACTTCATTGAAAGAACGTCAAGATATCGTAAAGAAAGCTCTTAAGCTCTTGAACGATAAGCAAGATGAATTGGCAAAGGAGTTAACGGAACAGATGGGTCGACCCATTGCCTATACTGCGAAAGAAGTTACCACAGCTGTGAAAAGAGGCGAATACCTTTTGAAGATCAGTGAGGATGCATTGAAAGACACAGATGGAGAGGCAGAGAAAGGATTCAAGAGATTCATCAGAAAGGTGCCAGTTGGACCATGTCTCATCCTCTTTGCATGGAACGTAAGTGTTGTTTTCCGGGCCCTCATTTCTCTGGCTAATTTGTTGTTTTCAGTACCCCTATCTTATTCTCGTCAACTCTCTGATACCTGCTCTTCTCGCTGGTAACTCGGTCATTCTCAAGCCATCTCCGCAGACGCCTACAATTGTTGAACATATGACATCCATCTTTTCTGAAGCTGGCCTTCCAGATAATGTCATCCAATATTTCCATTGTGGCTCCCCCCTCATTATCGAATCTATTGTTAGAGATCCAAAGGTAGCTCTTGTGTGCTTCACTGGATCTGTAGCTGGTGGTTTGGCTACAGCTAAGGCAGCAGCAGATAGAATCGTGAATGTTGGACTCGAACTTGGTGGCAAAGATCCCGCATACGTAAGAGGTGATGTTGATGTAGCGTGGGCAGCTGAGGAGATCGTCGATGGAGCTGTTTTCAACTCGGGTCAAAGTTGTTGTAGCTTGGAAAGAATCTATGTTGATGAGAAGATCCATGATGAATTCATTGAGGCGTTGCAGAATGTCTTGAAGAACTACAAATTAGGTGATCCTTTCAATAAAGAAACGGTAAGTACCTCATACACAATTATCGCTGGCTAAATACTCACTACTTGCTTATGCAGCATGTCGGCCCCGTCGTCTCAAAGAGGTCAAAGGAAACGATCGAGGCACATATCAAGGATGCATTAGATAAGGGTGCCAAGGATCTCACGCCCGAGAATGAAACCTTCAAGTCTCCTCCTTCAGAAGGCAACTACGTTAAACCTACGTTGCTTGGTAATGTCGATCATAGCATGACTGTGATGACTGAGGAGACTTTCGGTCCAGTCATTCCCGTGATGAAAGTAAAGAATGATGAAGAAGCCATCAAACTCATGAATGACAGCGAGTTTGGCTTAACCGCCTCAATTTGGACAAAAGACACGGCGAAAGCAGCCGAATTAGCTGAAGATGTAGAGGCTGGAACTGTCTTTGTGAACAGATGTGATTATCCAAGCCCTGTAAGTTACCTTTGCTCTTTGAACATGTACATGAACATGGCTCACAATTATTGATAGGACCTTGCATGGACTGGATGGAAAAATTCCGGAAGGGGCGTCACTCTAAGTAAATTTGGCTTCGAACAATTCGTCAAGCTGAAGAGTTACCACTTGAAGGATTACCCTAAATAAGGGCTTTTAAGTATTACTTCGACACATGTGTGCTTGTAGTACGGAACTCTCGAACGACTTTTGAGTATTTTTACACCAGAAACCAGAGCCACAAATCGATAAGTTCTAGTCAAAAAGGAGCATTCGAGTAGAAATAAGCGATTGAAGGATTCATATAGACGAATGACGAATATACATTATCTCTTTCCACGGCGCTGGAATTATTCTTTAATGATCAAGTTCTACACATGTCGAATGTCATTCTGGCATTGATGGGCCATGGCGCTTCTACGCCATTGGTACACAGATATCAATTTTTACCAAGCAATATGCACATTTTATTAGCGATACAATCTCGAAGAATTCTTGTGTCAAGTGAAAAGATTTGGATTAATGTTGATCCATTTTCTAAGGTAACGCAAGGGAACCATTTGATTGGACAAGACAATTGAAAAAGAGGTGAAGATTACCTGGTAAATAAGCCTTACTGCAAAATAATTGGAAGGGGGAATTCTTTTGAAAAGGTAATCACATGATCGACCCTTCCTATTTCCTATCTTCCTGTTGTGCTCCCTCACATTTCCACGCTTTTCCCTTATTCCGGGTATGTTCTTGGGGCGACATTCCGTGCCTCCTTGATTTGAATCTGTACATCATAATTATTGAAGGGCAATTTTATGTAATTCATCAATTTACTTCAAGTCAATTTAGTCATGTTGATAAATTGAGGGCAATTTCATACTTTTGTTTATTTATTACTATTATTAATATTGTATGGTCTTATTGACTTGAATAGTCTGTCTACTTACTGTGTATCTAGTAGTTCTTTTGACATTAAACGTATTCAGCTCGTTAACCCCC